>OZ002734.1:20351515-20599071 GCA_963924305.1 Polygonum maritimum | reverse complement strand
ATCCTATGCAAAGTTCTTGAAGGAAATCTTGAGCAAGAAGAGGTCGATTGTGGAAATGCAAGATGAGGTGAAGATCTTGGAGCTACCTCAAAAGCTAGGTGATCCCGGAAGATTTGCAATAATCGTGTGGATTGGATCCCAAAACTTCAAGGCTCTTTGTGATTTAGGAGCAAGCATATCGGTTATGCCCATGAGCATATGGAGAAGGGCTAACCTTGGAGATATGGAACTGGTCAACATAAGTCTTACTATGGCCGATGGTTCATCCACGAAGGCTACGGGAATCTTAGATGACGTCCTGGTTAGAGTTGGGAGGTATTTTGTCCCAGATGATTTCGTGATCTTAGATATGAAAGAAGATCCGTTGGTGCCCATCATTCTTGGAAGGCCGTTTCTAGCCACGGTGGGTGCCAAATTTGATGTGAGAAATGGGAAAGTGACTTTCGAGATTGGTGAGGATAAGGTGGAGTTCCATTTCAACAAGGCTCTTAATGAACCGGATGATTTGGCGATTTTAAAATTGGAGGAAAGTGCCAAGCGTAAGAGAGAGGAGGTGGAACTCACAAGAGAGGAAGAAGCACCTTTGAGGAATCATGACATGATCAATGTTCAAGAACAAGAAAGAGAGTTGTTAAATCCAATTGAGCATCATGAGGAGTCAAGACATGGAGATAGCCCGAGAAGCCATGAAGAGTATCCTTCTCTATATCCTTTTGATGTGGGAGACTCTTATATTTGTTTAAGTGACTTGAAAGAGGATCTAGAGGATGGTTACCTTTGTTTGAGTGATTTGCAAGAAGACTTGAGTTATAATGTGATTGAGTCCCCTAGAAATTCTTTAGATTTTTGTGGTGTAGGTAATGAAGATCGAGAAGAGAAGGAGCAAGAAGTGCAAACTTACACTTTGGAGGACAAAGGAGAATTTGGAGACCACACTTTCATCAATCACAAATGGTGGTATTATGGCTATGAGGGGTGTGGCGAAGGACACGACAAGGATGATCAATTCACCATTTTTCACCCTCCGTGAAGGGTAGAGGTTAGAAGTCAAGCTAGTAACTTAAAAGAAGCGCTCCTCGGGAGGCAACCCGAGTTTAGTAGGTTCATTTTCGTAGTTTCTAGTTTGTTTTTCTTTGCCTTAGCTTAGATTCTTTCTAATCTCTCCTTAGCATGTGTTTTGAGGAATTGTGTGTTGTGTGAGCTTCATGATTGATTGTGGTAGTAGTGAAAATAATGCAAGGACTTGTGGGTAGAGAATTACCAAGAAAAGGAAATTTTTAGAAGCCAAACTGAGTCGGATCGAGGTACCCAGTACCTCGGGCCCGAGGTTTTGACGTCGGTCCGGCTTGGCCGGTCAACATGGCTCTTAATTTTGTGGAAATACCTATTATGCCCTTCTGACCTAACTTTGTCTTCTACCCAATTTAAGCCTTCTTTCCCATACCTACCACCCATCACCCTCATAACCACCTTCCCAAAATACCAAGCTCCCTTCAAAAACCCCCAAATCGATCCATCACCTCCACCATTCTCGAACCCCAAGCAAATTCCACAACAAATCTCGATCCAACCCCTAGCATCCCCAAACATCGATCCAAAAGCCAAAAATCCCAACAAATCCCATAGTTCTTCATCCCTCTTCTAGATCTAGAGGAGAATTTGAGTTCTAAGAAGTTGATTGCTAGCAAGTCTTTGTTTCTTCAAATTTGGTATGTGAATCTCAATCTCTACTTGATTCCTTGTGAATTTCATGCTTTCATTACTAAATTTGAGATTTGCCATGATTGAGTGAGCTTAGACCTTGAGCATCCATGGTGATTTTGCATGCATAGTGGAATTTGCGCTTAATTGTTGATCATGCATGATAGAACCAACTTAGAACTTTGATTGATGATGAGAAATGGTTGATTTTGAATTTTAGAAGCATGATAGAGTGATTTTTGGGTGAAATAGGTAGAGAAGTCGATTTTAGGTTCGGACCGAGATGCCCAGATCTCGGGACCGATGTTGCGAAGTCGGTCCAAGACTCGAACCGAGGTTGAGTACCTCGGGCCCGACGTCTTGTGTTGGTCGGTCCAATGCTATTTGGCTTTCTCTTGTGTGAGCTTTAGGATTCGTGAGTTTGATTGTTGGTTAAGGCTTGTTTATCATGATATATCTTGTAGCTTGACCATTGATATGTGATTCTTGGTTCATGCAGGTTGGATTTTGTGGATTGAATGTCTTAAGAGCAAGTATGGGGTCATTTCCTTGTGTGAAGAGTTGTTTGTTGTGAAAGCATGTGACCTTGTTGTGTTTGTATAGATCTTATCTTGTAGTTCTTTGCTTTGATTGTGTGTAGGTACCATGACAACCCGAGCATCTTCTTCAAGAATAGAGAAATCAACAAGGAAGTTCAAAAAGTCGTCAAAGAGGGTGCAAAGGATGGATGATGTGCGCTTCGAGGATGATGATGTAGCTCGGGAGTATGAGCGACTCATGGGTCTATCTCACCACACTCGGTGGTTAGATTGGGAGTCTATTAGAAAGATGAGTATGGATGAGGCTCTTACTCGGTGCTACTCTCACATCGGTCTCAACATGATGCTAACGTGGAACAACACTCATTATCCCGCCTTAACATCCGAGTTTATGGCGTCATTCAAGTGCACGTATGAAGGAGTCGAGAGTGAGGGCATGATCTCCTTCCAAATGGGCAACAAGTTGCAAGAACTCTCTCTCCGGAACTTGGCACATTACCTTGGATTTCCCTTTCCGAGAGATGAGGCTTTTGTGGACAATGAGAAGGTGGACTATCTTTGGAGGTTTGTAGCCGGAAGAAGTGAGATGAGGAAAGGCGCATCAACAAATGAGATAGCAAGTCCACTCTTCCGAGTCATGATCCGAGCTTTGGGTTGTGCCATCTTTGCTAGGCACGAGTTGAGCAAGCCAATGAAGGAAGAGGCCATGTTGCTCTATGAGATGTTGTTTCACAATGATAAGCCAATGAACCTCACATGGGAATTGGTGAAGATGGTGAGGGATTTCCAAAGTTCCTCATGGATCTATTTTGGAGGCATGATAGCCCGCTTGGCTCATCGTCTTGAGGTGGACTTGTCTACCTACACGCCGACCCCGAATGGTGTACAGTTCATGGATCTCCAATATTTCAAGAAAGCCAACATCATCAAGGAGAAGCAAGTGACCGGTGCCACCACCTATCTAGCCCCTCACTCCAACTTCGACAAGGTGCACATTCCTTTGGGGCCATGTCTTTGTGACCTCATGAGCTACTATAATTGGTTCCAAGTATGGGCCATGTTCCTTTGAGAGCCGGAGGGGACACTTGAGTGTAGAAGACGAGCACAACATATTCGTTTCACTACCCCACAATCTTCCCCGGATACCGAAGAAGAAGAGCCCAACCAATATGAGTTTGTAAGGAGGGAGGACATGGACGTTGACCCGCCTCAAGAAGAAGAAGACGATGGTGGATACCACAACTTACTCGCCGATCATGCTCCAACACTACTCGACCGAGGTGCAAGCCACGTCGGACCCGATGTCCATCAACGTCGGTCCGATGTATTTTTGCCCGATCCGGTTCCGAGCCATTTCGAGAGGGGCGAGGAAAGTGGAGCAAGACAAGAGCCACCAAGCTATGGAGGGTATGAAGGGTATGCCCAATGTTATGGGCCCGGGATGGTCTTCCCCGAACCTCAACAATCGGTGGACATGAACTTCCTAGCCAACCAATTGGCTCACCTTCAACTACAACAATCTAGCATGCTACAAGAGGCACACCAAATCATCCTTCAACAACAACACCTCAACTTCCAACAACAACTTTCCCACCACCAAGAAGACTTCCAAACCCTATTTGAAGAAGTAAACCGCAACATTGCTTACACGAGGCGTGAAGTGGATGACTTGAGAGCGGTCGAGGACCAAAGATGGAGCGTTCAAGAGAGCTTCAACGAATAGATGACCGGGAACTTCTCTTCCCGTGATGTCCAATGGACGCGCCCCGCTCCACAACTCCAACCGCCAAGTCAAGATCGTTTCCATGCCCATGTGTACGACAGAGAGAGGCACGCACGGCTCCAAAGGGGACGCCGCCGAGGACACCCTCCAAACTAATCCTCAACATGCCATTCAAGAATAAGGAATTGTGAGCTCTCTTGACTCTTCTCTTTTACTTTTGAGTTTTGATTTCTTTGTTTTGATGAAGACATCAAAATTCTAAGTATGGGGTGGGTGAAGTTGAAAGTGGAAAAATTTGGGTGAGTGAAGTTGAAAGTGGAAAAATTTGGTGAAGTTGGTGAGAGACTAGAAAGTTGAATCCCCATTATAAGCACCACAAGACCAAAATGATTCCCACCTTGAGAAACACCAAAAGCCCCATTACAACCCGGCCGAATGGAACCTCTTTGAGGACCTCCATTAAGCCAAGTTCATATTCTTTGTGTGCATTGTAATAGGCATCTCTAGGTGGTGGAATTGGTGATATTAACATCAATAGTAAAGCCTTTACTTGCATGATTTTTGAGTTTCAGTGTTCATTGCTAAGCCTAAAACACATGATGAGTGATACACATTTTCACATACCTAAAGTGAGGCTTTGTTGCATTAGACTTTGTTGCATTAGACTTTATTCCTTGAAACACTTGATCATGTATGATGATGTAATCTTGCTAGCATATCTATCATTTGTTCTTACTTGATTTTTCATAAGAGGCTTTACTTGAAGATTGTGCTTCGGTCTTGCTTACATTGTTATTGCTTGAGGACAAGCAAGTTTAAGTATGGGGTATTCTGATGTCTCTCATTTTGGTGGTGTTTTAGTTGTTAATTTCCCTTGTAAATATGTGTCTTTTGTTCCTTTCTTTGTTAGTTTTGTCCCTTTTTAGCTTAGTTCCCGGTTTTCTATGAGATTCGGAGACTATGCGAGTTTGTTGTGTTTTGTAGGTAAAATGGCGCATTTGAGGATGTTTTTGGAGGAGTTTCTAAGGAGGAGCCGAGCTAATGAGCAAAGGAGCGGAAGAGCCATGCAAAGAATGAAGAGGAGCTCAAGGAAGACTAAGAAAAGAAGAGGATCGAGGCCCCGGATCGATGTCCCACCAAGTCGGGCCCGAGTTCATTCTTTAGAGGCTCGGACCGACATTGGCAACGTCGGTCCCGAGGTGCCTCCGCATCGATCCAAGTCGGCAAAGGAGAGGATTGGGCTCCAAGGCACATTATTGTGATCTTCCACTTTTGCCCTTCTTCTAATTTTGGAATTCCCTGGTCCCCAATCCAAGAGGGAGGATAATTAGAGGAGATTAGAGAGCATCTAAAAAGAATCCCACACCAAATCACTCTCAAAGGCTCAAGGAAGACTTGGAGAGCAAGGAGGAAAAAAGGAGGAGGAGAAGAGAAGAGGAAATCAGTGGAGCTTTAGGAAGAGATTAGTGAGTTTAGCTTTTGTTTTGTGGATTTGAGACTTGGAGATTGTGAACCCCTTTGATTTGAATGCAATTTAGCTTTGATTTGAGATTGATGATTGAGATTTGCTTGCTTTGCCATTTGATTGCTTTTTACTCTTACTTGATGGAGTAGATTCCATAGTCTTGGGCTATGGGGGAATCCCCTAGCTAGGATTGGGTGTGAACCCCCAATTCCATAGCCTTGAGTGCTTGATCTATGACTCCGCTCTACATTGAGCTTCAATTCTCTTGTGAGAACAAGGGATCTAGGGCTTGTGGTTGGTAAGAGTAAGCGAAAGCGATCTCGAGCCCATTACTAGACCTAGCAACGAAGGAGGTGAAAACTCCCTAAGGTTGAAGTGTAGAGTGGAGGGATCGAAGGCAATAACCTCGATCTCATAAGGATCAACACTTATTGGCTGAATTGGGGTGGAATCACCCAAGTCTAGATAGGGGAGGAACCCAAAAACCCAAGACCGATCTACCAAATTTGCCTAGTTCGAGTTACCCAGTACATCGGGCCCGACGTTGTGTGTGTCGGTCCCGGCCAAAATCTCTTCGATCCACCCTCGGACCGAAGTGACCTGTGTCGGTCCGAGGTGTTCTCTTTGATTTTCCTTGTTTTTGCCTTTCCCTTACTTCTTTTGAGTCTTTTTGGTGCACTCAACGCACGAACTCTCGTGTGTTCGACACCCTACCTCTTTTACTAGAATTGGGGTTCGGTTTATAAATGTAAATTTTGAGACCCTCCGATCCGGAACCCATCATGTGACGCCCAAGGAGCCATCTTAGCCTTGTCATACATCCTAGCCTTGTCATATATCACGTCCTAGAGGTCCCAAAATAAGAAGGGACTACCGATCCCGACCAACATATTGCGGCATTCAAACAAGCCATGAACATTATATTGTGCCTTTTGAAATGAAAGAAATTGTTATGTGTCGATGGTTCGGGAACACGTTATCTGGTCCCGCACTAAATTGGCACTCTCACTTACCACTTGGAAGTATCTCATCTTTTTCTGAGTTGGTAGACAAGTTCAGGATCAGGTTCTCAAGCAGTCGGCATGCTAAAAAGCGATCAAGCGACTTATACCGACTTACTCAAAATCCGCGAGAGTCCCTGAAGGCATTCCTCCGATGCTACAACGAGGAACTCGTAACCATCGAAGGATGTGACGCAGCCACAGTTGTGGAAGCATTTCGACGGGGAATATCATCCCGTACCCCTGAATTGTATCGTGAGCTAACAAAATATCCTTCCTCAAACTTTGATGAAGTGCAGGTTAAGGCGTTAGCGCATGTTCGGTTAGAGGAGGATGACCTCTTTGCAGAAAAGGGAGCAAGTCCCCATCGGAATGATCGAAGGCAGGGCAAGCGAGAAGCACGTTACGTCCCATATCCCCTGCAGCTCATCATTCGCCACACACCAAACCAATCATCAACACGACGTATGCATGGCAAGATAGGAGGAATGAGAACGCCCAATTGCCTCCTGAGTTGTCTCACTACAACTTCCGAGTAAGCGCAACTGAGATCGTCCGGAGCTTAAGCACGATGGGCAGCGCCGTCAAGTGGCCCGAAAGAAGGATGTACCCGCACAACGAAAAGATGAATCAAGGTGGTGCGACTTTCATTTCGACCATGGCCATCGGACTAAAGAATGCATCGCGTTGAGAAAGGAGGTGGCCAAATTATTGAAGAAAGGACACCTCAAAGAGTTGATATCAGAGCACGGAAGAGAACATTTAGCTCGCAACATAGAGAAAGCCAAGCTACCTGTCTCCCCCAAGCATACTGGAGTGATCACCGTCCTCACCGGGGGATCAGAGGTCTGTGGCGTCACTTATTCCGCAGCTAAGAGAATTGCAAGAGAAGCCAGACGAGAAAGCCCCAAAGCACCCTCGCGTGCTAGTCATGCCGTCATGCCAATTACCTTCGACGATGTCGAAGAAGAGGAAGTCCGTCATGATTGTTTAATAATTTCCTTGACAATTGCTAATTTCCTTGTTAAACGCGTTTTGATCGATAATGGAAGCTCTACTAACTTGCTTATGTTGGATGCCTTGTACAGTTTAGGGGCTTGACGTCATCGTTAAAAAGTATCTGAATCTTAAGGACAGGACCTTACCTAATTCTCCTACGACTTTGGTGGGATTCAGCGGAGAATCGCGTAACACGCTAGGAGAAATTTCTCTGCCAACCATAGCCAAAGGAGTAAATTATCAAGTAAAGTTTCAAGTTCTTGATTGTCCCTCACCTTTCAATGTGATCTTGGGCAGGCCATGGATCCACGGGATGAGAGCAATCCCATCGACCTATCACCAATGCGTTAAGTTTCCCTCACCTTGGGGGATACAAGAGATCCAAGGAGAATAGAAGCTTGCAAGGGAGTGCTACTCGGTCACAATGTTGGCGACGACTTCCAAGAGCTCGAAGCCTGAAACCAGCAAGAAGACGTCCGATTAGCAATTGAAGGACTGTAGAGCTCCAACGTTCTATGTAAAGCCGGAAGTGCCAGAACTTGAAGAAGTCACCCTCGACCCATCACAGCCATCTAAGAAAGTCAAAATCGGGGCGGATTTGGAGCCGACTTTACGTGAGAGAATGGTGGAGTTTTTACGGTCCTATAGTGATTTTTTCGCATGGGCAAATGAAGATATGATTGTCATAGATCCCACCGTGAATACACATGCCTTAAACGTCAATCCTAAGATGCCACCCGTAAAGTAGAAAAGACGTAAGTTTGCACCCGAACGAAATCAGGTAATCAATGACGAGGTAAAATCTTTACTTGAGTTTGGTAATATAAGAGAGGTTAAATATCCTGATTGGCTTGTGAATGTGGTAGTAGTAAAAAAGAAAAATGGAAAATGGCGCGTTTGTGTACACCTTACTGATTTAAACAAAGCATGTCCTAAAGAATCATTTCCCATTGCCTCATATCGATGCAATGGTGGATGCGACAGCAGGACACGAGTTATTAACTTTCATGGACACATTTAGTGGTTATCATCAAATCATGATGCATCCCGAGGATCAAGAAAAAACTGCATTCGTAATCAATCAGGGAACTTATTGTTATAAAGTTATGCCTTTTGGATTAAAAAACGCAAGTGCTACTTACCAGAGATTGGTTCATAAGATGTTTTAGAAAAAGCTGGGGGATACGATGAAGGTATATATCGATGACATGCTCGTCAAGTCATTGAAGGCGGAGAATCACATTACTCATTTGCAAGACGCCTTCCAGATCCTACGAACTTATAAGATGAAGCTGAACCTGACAAAGTGCTCCTTCGGCGTCACCTCAAGCAGATTCCTTGGGTACATCGTGACCCAAAGGGGTATTGAGGCAAGCCCAGAATAAGTCAGAGCTAGAATGGAGTTGCAATCACCAAAGTGAGTCAAAGACGTTCAGAAGCTAACGGGGCGGATATTAGCATTAAACAGATTTATATCTCATTCTTCGGACCGAAACAAGTTATTCTATGATATATTGAAGAAAAACAAGTCGTTCGAATGGAACGAAGAGCACGAGAAGGCGTTTGGTGAGTTAAAACAGTATTTGTCTAATCCACAGGTATTGTCAAAACCTCAACAAGGAGAGAAGCTATACATATATCTTGCGATTACAAAAGTAGCCGTTAGCGCTGTGCTGATTCGAGAAGAAAATGGTAACCAGTTACCAATATATTATGTAAGTAAAACTCTACTTGATGCAGAAACCAAGTACTCCCCCGTGGAAAAATTAGTTCTATCTCTAGTGATGGCTTCGATTAAATTACGCCCTTACTTTGAAAGTCATTCTGTCATTGTAAGAACTAACTATCCTATGAAGAGTATCATGTCAAAACCAGAACTGTCAAGTCGGTTAACGCGTTGGTTGATACATCTGAATGGTTACGACATTGCATACGAGCCTAGGACACCTATAAAGTCGCAAGCCTTGGCTGATTTCGTGGTCGACTTCACCCCTACCTCTTTTGATCAAGAAGAACAGGAAATGCTGAATGTATCAAGTCAAATTGTTAATGCATACAAACGGCGCATCAATTCAAGTAGGCGTCGGACTGGGGGTAGCCCTGAAGTCACCACAGGGGGATAGGATAGCCTAGGCTATTCGATGCACATTTAAGGCTACCAACAATGAGGTGGAATACGAAGCACTCATAGTTGGCCTACTCGTCGCCAAAGAGCTTAATGTGCAAGAAATTGAGGTAATTTGCGACTCATTACTTATTGTGAATCAAGTCTCAAAATCATATGTTGCTAGGGTGACTCGGGCAAAATCGTTGTATCCAAAGTCAAAGATAACCCAAACACACAAACTAAGTATAGTGAGCAAGTAAGGGGTCGAACCCAAGAGAACTAACGGCTTCTAGTATTAATAGATCTATCAACTAAAGATATGGGGGGAAATCAAAGAGATATCTAAACTAACCTAGAAATCAAATAACAGACAAATAGATAAATAGATAAGAGGTAGGTTCATTCAAAAGATCCACTCTTTAATAATCATTCGATCATAGATTCATCCATTGATTTCATTCACACCTAAGGTTAATTCCTATCCTGATCATTAACAATCGCAAGTCCACGGTCCAAGCAATTCTACAACCCTAGGCAAGGACGCTTAACCTAGATTTAGCATAGAGAACAAGGATATTAGGAAATCAAGTCATGCAATCAAGCTACGAGTCTCATGCACAATTAAACCATTGAATACTCTCCCCTAAACTAGTCCACGGTCCTAGAATAGAGTTGTTTCGAGAATTAGGAAAGATGCATAGACAACAACCAATCCTAAATCAAACGATAGATCTAAGTCAATCAAACAAGTTGGCCAGACTCATAAAATCAAACATAAATCATGGGATGAAGCACAAGATTATTAATATTAACCAAAGGATAGAAATCAATTACAAAAATCTCACGAGTTCATACATCAGAGCTTCTCCCTTGAACAAACCCAAGGAGACTAGCTCTCCATAACTAAACTAAACTAAAGAATTGAATTGGGGATGAGAAAGAAGATACCTAAAACCTAAGGAGGCTCCTCCTTATATAGACGTAGAGAACATGCTCCCCTAATCTAACTAGGAAAGGAGAAAAGATAGAAAAGGAAATAGGAAAGATAAGAAGATAGAAAAGAAGATAGATCTTCGGCCCGTCTCGGATCCGGCATCACTGCGGTCGCGTCGCCATGGCCGCGCCCGCGCTCTCGCAACAGAATGGAAGTAGTCTTCTCGGTAGCGACCGCGGTCGCGGGTCTCCCACCGCGGTCGCGGTATCACGACAAAACCTCTGGCGTCGCTTTGGAGGCTGTTTTGACCATCTTCCGCTTGGAATCTGACTTCGCTGTAAAACGATGAATTGAATCCCTTGAAGTTAGCTTTCCAATGGCACCGGAATCAGCTCAATCCGACCTCTACAGCTCAAGATATAGCCTTTGCAAGCAAGTGGTGTCGTGCAGACAGCTCAAAACGCCTTAAAACTCTTGAAACTTTAACTTCTTCTGTCTTCGGCCTAGATATTACAATTTGCACAAACTCTAACATAAACACACTCAATAAAGCCCTAAAATACAAGAGTTAACCTATACAAAATAAGCCGAATCACAGGGATTCAAAGATGAAAGCATACCTGGAGAAAGTACGAGAAATCATCAAAGATTTCAAGCATGTTCCTCGAGACGCTAACGCACAAGCTGACACCTTAGCTAATCTCGGGTCCGCCATTGATCCACGGGAATACAGCAAAATCCCTTTTGTATATCTTGACGCACCATCATGGGTAACGCCTTATCTAAAGTGGCTACAGCAAGGAACCCTACCGGAGGACAAAGAAGAAGCCCGCCGGCTTAAGGTAAAAGTTTCTACGTTTACGATTAAAGATAATATTTTGTTCAAGTGGATGTCGTCATGTATATACGCTTGATGCGTAAAGGAGGACGAAGTACAGGTAGTGCTACGAGATATACTGGGGAATGCGGCAATCATACCAGGGGTAGGAACCTGGCAAAGAAGGCAACCAGGATGGGATACTATTGGCCAAACATGAACAAAGATGTAGTAGAATTCTCCCGCAAGTGTGACGCGTGCCAACGTCAAGGACCAATCCCGCATCTACCTTCAGAGTTACTCCATCCCCTAACTTCACCTTGGCCATTCATGAAGTGGGGGATGGACATCGTTGGGAAACTCCCTTCAGCTTCAAGGCAACGCGTCTATCTCTTGGCTATGATAGACTATTTTTCTAAGTGGATCGAGGCTGAGGCCTTCAAAGAAGTTAAGGATACTCAGGTTATTTCTTTCATCAAGAAGAACATTTTAAGCAGGTCCAGAATACCATCCACTATAGTAAGCGACAATGGGTCCCAGTTCATCAGCGACAAGACAAGAACATTATGTCAACAGTACAACATTCAACTAGTGATGTCGACACCCCTCTACCCTCAGGAAAATGGTCAAGCAGAAGCAAGCAATAAGGTGAACCTCAACAATTTAAAGAAGCGGCTCAAAGACGCCAAAGGGAAGTGGGCAGACGAGTTACCATTAATCTTATAGTCAGATCGAACGACACCCACGACTGCTACAGGACATACCCCTTTCTCCTTGTTATGGTCTATGGGTGCGAAGCCGTAGTACCCGTCGAAGTATCTTTACCCACTGCTCGTTATGGTCTCACCATCGAAGAATCAAATCTCCCTAACTTGTTACATCACCTAGACACGGTGGACGAGTTACGGGATGAGGCGACCGTATGACTAGCAACATACAGACAGGGGGTAGCACGAAGTTACAACAAACGTGTCAACGCTAGGGCATTTCAAGTTAGAGATTGGGTGTTGAGGAAAGTATTCCAGAATACCCAAGAGTTGAATGCGGGAAAACTTGGAGCAAACTGGGAAGGACCTTATCAAATCACGAAAGTCGTAGGTGAAGGCGCTTACTAGTTAATGTCGCATGATGGAAAAACAATGCCCAAAAGCTGGAACGCGATGAACCTACAACCATACCATTTCTGAACAAGGTACATAACAAAAGTTGTCTTTTACATTCCTACATTCTTTCTACATGATTCAACTATGCTACATTCTTACATAACACCAACAGACATCTTTCTGAAAAACTAACAAGGGACGCCTTGTAACGTTACAGGCCAAAACAAGGGCCCAAGCCTTACGATCAGGCGACAAAGTGCACACAAACGACTAGTCGGAACAGGATGCAAGAGGCTGAAAAAATAATAAGAGTTTTTGTAAACAAGCAAATTCTTATTAACATACTTGTAAACATGATCATTTCATTAATACAATCCTTTACACTTCTTTACATTTCTTTCCTCTTTTATGCATCCTACACTAAAATGGTTACGCGTTGAAAAACACGTTCAATTTTCAAGGTCTTCAAACCTGTCTTGGAACCTGCAAGGCAAACACAAGCAAAACAAAACAGAGATAACAAAGAAAAACGTTTAAAACCCCACCAAAAACAAGGGGCATCAATAAAATCCGGATCCTACAAATAGCGAACTGTTAAACCCCAAAGACACTGGGGGTAAGGTAAAAGTCTTTAATAATAGAAACAAGGCTAAAGAGTCTTTGCAGCTTGATCTTCGTTAGCCGCTTTCACTTAAGCAACATCGCTTTTGACCGCCTCGTTGGTGGGAGGTGGATTCACGAAACATTTCTCGAACCTAGCCCTCTCATATGCCACGTCAACGTGTTTGCCTGCAATGAACTCCTCCATGGTCTCCACTCTAGCTCTGACGGCCCAGTAATCAGCAACGTCCTCACATTCACGTTCAAGAGCGGCTGACATCTTTTATTCCGCCTTAAGCGCCTTCTTCGAGGCCTCATTTTCCTTTGCAACGTTCTCCAAGGAATCTTGTAGTTCGGCTACCTTTGACTCAAGAGACACCTTTTCACGGGTTAAGAGGGTGGACCGATCTTTTTCTGTCTGAATGCTTAGCTTGCTCTGAGATAACTGGTCAGGGAAATCCTTGAACATGTCGTAAGCCGTAGACTAAAGTTTGAGACCCTACAAGAAAGAGAATCGTAAGAATAACTATCAAAAGCAAAAGTGCAGGAGTAGGCCATGAACACGTTACATACCTGCCATTACGACGCCAAGATTTCTCTGAAAAGTTTAGAGTAAGAAGGCAGATGATGTAGGCCTTGAACGCAGTCGACCTTGAAGGGAACCAGGGAGTTTAGGCATTTTGTGGCGTCCATGTCTAGCGACATTATGATCATGGGGAGATCCGCCGACTTAGGGGCCGGTTCATTCCTATTCGACAATTTTTTATCAGAGCTCTCTGGGGCTTTTTGAGGCTGTCTCCACTTTCCTCTTCTTCCTGGCTTCGAAACGCTCCTTGGCTGTTAGAGCGGCGGTAGAACGTGTGGTACGAGAACCTACTAAATAACGCGTCACATTCCTGGGGAATTGAAATTAAAAACAGGAGCAGGTTACTTACTTGACATCTCTACATCTTCGGGTGCGACGAGAGAAGATTGGCCAAGAACGGGGTAGGATCTTTCTCTGGTTGGGATGGCTTCAATCTGTGCGATGATTAGGACAGATTCTTTGCGAGGTCGGGGAGTAGTTGCCCCGGGGAGGCACCAATGGTGTTCAGAAAGTCGGTAACTGATGTCCGCTTTTTAGGTAGGATTTTTAGTGTCTAGATAGGTTAATTTGAGTTGTTTTCGTGCTTGAGTCTTATGTTTTTGAGTCTTTTTGCATGAGTTTTCGTATTTCCTTGAGATTCAGAAAATACGCACTTTTGTGTCGTTTTGTAGGTGTTTTGAAGCTTGAAGAAGATTTTGGAGCAATGCCAAGAAAATAAGGACAAGCTAGGAGGAAGATTTGACGTGGATAAGCTAAGGAGAAGAGCCAAGAGAACAAAATCAACAAAAGGAGTGAAGAAGACCGACCCAAAGCTCGAGCCAAGTGAGGGTCGTGCATGAACCAAGTGAAGAAGTATGAAGAAATTGAATGATAGCTCTCACGACCGACCCTACGGGGGTCGTGCACGACCCATTTGGGTCGATCCTGGGCGCCGACTTCACTTTTGTACCGAATCTTGCGAGATATTCTATCTTTGTATTTTAGGAAGGTTATATTTTTATGATTCCTAGTTAGATTAGGACTCCTTTTCCTCTATAAAAGGGGTTGAACCTTTAGTTTTTATACATTCTTTGGATCATTCAAGACTTGGAGAGCTAGGAAGGTGACTTGGAGAGCAAGTTGAGACTTTTGTAAGATTTGTTCTTTGTTTAATTTGAATTCTAGTTTGGTTTTGATTATGTCTTCTTCTTCTTCCTTGTCTCTTCTTGCTATGTGTGAGTAGTCTTCTTAAATTCTAGGGTTGGGTGAAAACCCAACACAATCATGCATGTCTAAATCTTGAATTCATAACTTGAATGCTTAAAGATCATATCTATCTATCTTGTGCTTAATTCTTGATGAAAGTTGAGGCATATCTTGTGAATAACCTTAGCGAAAGTGAATGTTGGTTATTTGATTTCATCTAATAGGATTATTTGCGAAAGTTGATATTCCTAGGTTGATTTGCGAAAGTTGTTTGATTTGCGAAAGTCGATTGAATGACTTGAATTGTTTGCGGAAGTTAACTTTTCTATGACCTAGATTGCATGATAAGTTGTGATGTCTTGTTGGAAGCATGAATGATTGTTGTTGTGGTAGCCCTATCCCTACGATTTGCCTTTTATATTGATTAAATCGTGTCTTTGCCTTGATCTCGACCCCCACCTTCGTGCTCGAGCCCTTGGTTGTGTTTCGTGTGTATTTGTGTGCGTTCGTGATAGTTTACTCTCAGGACGGACCCCCTTAGGGTCGAGATCAACCCTCTTCAGGTCGATCTTGACTTGGTTTGTTTGTGTTTCCTTTGTTTCTCGTAGCTTTTCGACTATTCTTTAGCACTATTCTCACTCCCGTGGACGATCCTGACTTCGCTATACTCAGCGGGGTCTTGAATACAAATTTATTTGTTCAAGAAACCCTTTAACAAATTGGCGCCGTTGTCGGGGAGTGTGCAATAGTGCTTAGTTTAGTTGATATTTGGGTGAGAGACTAGCCCAAACCCCTTGTGTGTTTTTGATTTGTTTTGTTTTTGCTTTCGTTTTTAGGTTAATGTAGCCATGACGACCATTGAGGCCCTTGCTAGAGAGTTGGCCAATCTTCGTCTTGAAGTGCTAAACCTCCAAAGAGAACAAGATGCCGATGAGGTAACCCGAGCCTATCTCCAAGCACAACTCAATGCCTTCCAAGAGGACGCTTTACCTCAACATCAATTTCAAGAGCCATTAGCCGCACATTATACTTGGGATCCCTATTGGACAAGTAATGATTATCCCGAGTGGGGTTATTATGAACCTCCTAGCTATGAGGAGCCGCCATCATGGGTGCAAGGGCTACAAGAAGGACTCATGCAAGGAATGCGAACCGAGCTTACCACGCAGTTGAATACAGTATTGGGAGACTTTGACTCATGGAGGAGGGATGGCAACTCCCAACATGGTGATCTAGCGGCTCAAATCCCACGACCTCAAGGGCAATTACCGAGCCAACCCGATGAGAACCCGAGAGGCCACATTGCCGCAGTTCACCCATGGAGCGGAAAGAAGTTGCCGGAGCAAGATACGAGCAAGAAGACGGCGGATGAAGAGAACCAACCCAGCCCAGTGGTGGTCGTGTCCGACCCCCACATGGTCGACACCGACCCCCTCCCCACTACAGAAGAGGTCGTCACTGACCATCATCAGGTCATGGCCGACCCTCTTCCCGAAGTCCCGAAGTCCGTTCCTTCTTCTTTGACAACAAAAGTGCTTCCTTTACCATCCAAGACGGCCAAGGAACCCCCCGTTATGCATATTGAGCCTTTATCCGAGTCAAGTCCTCCACCGATTCTAAGCCAATCATTCCTCATCACGACCGGAGCTATCATAGATGTTAAGAAGGGACTCGTATCATATTCTAGTGGTGAAGAGAAAGTAGAGGTCCGCTTCGACAATACTTTGAGGGAGAATCGTAAAGAGGAGATGAAGAATTTGGAGGATGATACGGAAGAGAATTTCTTGCTAGATGAGGCCGAGAAAAACCAAGTCGAGACCCAAGTGGAGGATGAGAGTGCTAGAAGAAGGCGAAATTGAGGAGGTTAAGGGCCAAGAGGATGAAGTATGGACGGGGTCTTTGCTACCAATGTTGGAACCAAACCCCCTCATGGAGGAATGTGAAGAAAATGTGGTTGGGTTTGGACCTTCATTGACCCCGGATGCCAGCAGAGAGTGGGCCAAGCATGAAGAGAAGAAGATCGTCATCGTGGTTCCGTCCGAATTTCCTAAGTCGATCATGGTCCCTAGGCTTGAAGGTGCCTACAAATTTCCCTTCAAGCTAGGACACAAGGAGCTATGGACCTACAAGGACCACTTTGATGAGTATTGTGAGGCGCCACCGCAACCACTGAACTGGTTTTATATCGATCCATCTCATGAAAATTTTTCTTGCGCTTATGATAAGTTGAAATGATCTTTGAATACTATATCATTCGTTTTCAATTTAGCAATATGCTACTTATGCTTTCATGAGGTGAATTCACAGGACTTTGACAGGTTATGTAGAGCTTTGACGATGTCCGATCATAGAGATCGAGCTAAGGTACCTCTCGTCAAGCTAATGACGTTAAACAAGCTCTTGCGGGAGGCAACCCGGTCTTTAGATTAGATCCTTTTTTATTTCGTTTTTGATTTTTAGATTTGATTTTTCTAACCTTCCTTAGACTAGGATATGATACATTTGTTTGGGATAGGATCTTTGTGGGATTTTTGCAGGGTCCTAAGTTGCAAATACGAGCTCAAAAAGGGACGAGAAAAGACGACTTGACACGAGGTACATGAGCCAGGACCGACCCTATGAGGGTCGATCGCGATCCCCCTTGCTTTGCCTCCCCCTCATACACCTCTCAGGACCGACCCTATGAGGGTCGTTCGCGACCCTGATTGGGTCGTGCCAGCACACTATGCCTACTATGCCCACCTCCTTTCCAAGCTTCAAAAGTTCATTGTGAGTTTTCTTCTTCTTTTCTCTTTACTTTTTCATATCTTTTCATGAATGGGGACATTGCATGATTTAGGTATGCGGTAGGGAAGAAGAAATCTCACATGTTGTACATAATTGAGTCTTTGTTTGTTTGTTTGTTTGATAGTTTGATTTGTTAAGAGAAAGCAATTGAAAAATCCAAAAAAAGAAAATGTCAAAAATCCAAAAATATTGAAAAATGTCGAAAAAATCAAAAATATTTGCTTATTTGTTTGTTTTAGGATAGAAGAATGCTCCATCTTAGATGTCCTATGATGAAAATTAATTTCCATGCTTATCATGTAATTCCTTTGGCATAATTGGATAGTGTAACCTGTGTTTTTGAGAAGTTGCTCTTGATTGTGAAAATTGACTTGTGATGAAATTGAGCATATGTGCCTTTAGTAGAAGTAGTTGCAATCCAACAAAAATTTTACCTAGTTAGGAATTTTGGCCTTATTGGGAGAACATCATTAATTCCCTTTTGATTATATGTGTGATTTGCTCTCTTTATGCATATATCTCTTGTCATTGATATGGTTATCTATTTCTTGAAGCCGCTATGAGATTGTTCATGCATGTTAATTGTGATTAAGGCTACGTTCGTTTCAATAAGCAATTGCTGATGTTGATTGATTGCTGATGCTGATTGATTGCTGACGTTGATATAAAATGCTGATATTCGTTGCTGAAATTGAAAGCTGATATTTGAAATAAACAATAAGGTGTTTGGTTGGACGGTTTGCTGATATGGTATAAGATAGATGTGTTTTGACAATTAAACCCTTGAAACAAATTAAAATAAGAAAAAACAAAATAAAATCAAAACCCTAATCCAATCCAATAGCAGCCACATTGCCATTCTTCATTTCCTGCTTCTGCGTGTTCTCGACCTCCACCGGCGATCTTCATTTCCTGCTGAGACGACGTCGTCCTTCGCCGGCTCCGGCACGCCCACCGTTCAGGTAAGCGCCGTCCCACCTTCTCGCTGCTCCATCGCCGGTCCCGACCACCCTTTTCTTACCGCTTTTCTCTGCCCATTGCAGTTCGTGGTTGTTCCGTGCTCGTCGTCGGCCGGCCTTTCCGGTTCGTGTGCTCGTCGTCGGCCATGGCTCCGGTAAGTGGTCGTCGCCTACTGTCGGTTTCTGCTGTTGTTGTTGGTTGTTTTTGTTGCTTCCCCTGCTGTGTTCGTGTTGTTGTAGTTGATGTCGTTGCTTGTTGATTGTTGTTTACAAAAAATTCCAGCTGTTGTTTGTTGATTTTTGTTACATCTCCAAATTCCAGTTGAAGTCCTGAATCTGAGCTATGTTGAATTTCGTTTTCAATTTCGTTTAGGGCTGAGATTGTTTTGAATTCCAGTGGTTGTTTTCCATTCCAGTTGTTGTTTTCAATTTCTGTTCTGGATGTTTTAAAATTTGTTTTTATTAATGGAATGAATGTTGTATATGCGATTTGAATGCAAAAATATAGAAGGAAAAAAATGCAAAGAAGAAAGGATCAGGATCATAGTTCAAATGGGATGAGAACTTCACGACCCTGTTGTTACGTATCTGCCAAGACTACCAAAAAAGACATGGTTGTGGCCAGCCTATGGGATGGCAAGAAATAGTGAAGGAATTAAATGAAAAAACTAGATCTGATGTTGACTGGAAATCGACAAGGAACAAATTCGAGCATTGCAAGAAATTTTGGCGTGTGTGGGATCACATGAAGAACAACGAGACTGGTGTGGGTTGGGATGACAAACTCAACATAGTGAAAGCTGACCTATCATGGTGGGAGAAGAAAATCAAGGTTTGTTGTATACTTGAACAAAACTTCGACTTTTATGAAATACCCTTTCTGCTTGTCGTATTGATTTTTTTGTGTTGAATAGCTCGCAGAAGAACAAGACTTACAGGAGTTTTCAAAACGGCATCAAGAAAGAGACGACCGATTTGTGGACAGATGTGTTTGGGGGCATAGTGGCAACGGGGAGGAGGTGCGTAGCACCGACTATGGATCCTACCACAATCCCGTTGTTGGAGGGAGGAGGATATGGTGCTGAAGGTGATTTTGAGCGAGATCTGGAGGATGTTGACGATGATACGCATCGGAGTCCGATAGCCACTGATAGCACTCCCTTTAATCTTGGGGATGGTTATGAGGTCGTCTTTGATTCTCCTAGGGAAACTGAGCATGCATTTGGGAATGAGAATCAATTGGCCTCAGGTAAGTTGGTTCCATCAAGAGGCCCAAGTTCTTTTGGTAAGCGTAAGGGAAAGGGGAAAACAGCTGGTGAGAGGTCTTACGAGCAACACATGTCAGATATGGTGGATACCCGGACAAGACTATTTTCATATCTGGAGGATGATGGATCATCACATTCGAAGAGGGGGAAGAAGGTCCATGATTTGGACGATGCAATGGTTGTAATCGAAGAAATGGTTGAGAAAGAATTTTTGCAGAAGGTGGGGAAATGTGGTGTGTTGATATGGCTGAGATTGAGCATGAAACAAGCCAAGAGTTGTTCATGAGAATGAAGTCCGATTTTGCCAGGACAAAATGGTTGGAGTATCGTATTGCAAGCAAGAGAGATTGATGTTATTCATGACGGGTTCTGCCTCCGAAACCTTTTCTTCTATTGTCTTGTTGTGTGTGTTTTTAATCAAGTCATATGTTTGTTCTTACAACCATTGATGGTACTTTGGTGTTTTTCTTCAAGACATGTTCCAATTTGGTTTTTTATGTGTGTTTCGAACAATACTTGTATTGAAGACAACCATGTACGTTTTTTTATTGACTGTACTTGTGTGTTTTTTTATGGATGATGTGTTTCGAATGATACTTTTATTTATTGGCGTCAATTTGCAATGAGCGTTTGTTGTGGGTTGGATGCAGCCGACCAAGTCGTCTATTGATGCACTCAATCATCGCAAGCGACGTAATAAGGCAATCAAGGGGTTTGACATGCTATTCGAATGGAGCCAGCATGCCATGTCTTACCACTACCACAAATATATCAAGAAGGTCGTGTGCTATGATTCAACGTTCACCGGGTACATGTGGATGAAACAAATTTTATCGCATGAAAACCCTCGTAGATGTTTCAATGCGATGCGGATGGAGCCCCATGTATTCGAGCGATTGTGTGACACATTGGAAGCAAAGCATTGTTTGCGCGGCTCTCGTAATATGACCGTGTTGGAAAAGGTTGGGCTATTCGTATACACCCTATCGTTGGGAGTATCAAACAGAGACGTCTGTGAGCGTTTTCAGCGATCGGGGGACACGGTGAGTCGAGCGGTGCATGATGTCTTGAATGCTATGACTGGACGCAACCAAGGATTCGGAGGATTGGTTCGTGTGTTGTTGCAACCCCGGGATCCATCATTCTCTAAGATGCCCGCTAAGATAAATTCCGAGAGAAGATATAGCTACTTCAAGGTTTGTCTAAAAAGCTAATCTTCTTATGTTATTGCCTATGTTCCATATAATAACAAACCCGACACTACTAAATTAGGGGGCAATTGGATGCATCGACGGTAGCCACATCCACGCCTGCATTCCGAAGAGCGAGGAATACCCTTATAGGAGTCGAAAGGGGATGATGTCTTTCAATGTCATGGCCGTTTGCGACTTCGAAATTTACTTCACGTTCATTTCGGTCGGGTGGGAAGGAAGTGCACATGATGCAAGAGTCCTTGACCATGCATTGACAACTCCTGGCATGAATTTTCCTCGGCCCCCACCGGGTGCGTCTCGTTCTATTTTCGTAATTACTTTTAGCTATATGTGTATTTGGTGGGGTATATTCCGGATCGGAAGATTTCAAAATTTAAATTTATAAACCGAACCCCAATTGTAGTATAAGGGTAGGGTGTCGAACACTCGGGAGTTCGTGCGTTGAGTGTACCAAAAAGACTAAAAAGAGGTAAAAGAAAGGCAAAAACAAGGAAAATCAAAGGGAACAACCCGGACCGACACTAGTCACTTCGGTCCAAGGTTGTATCGAGGAGAATTTGGCTGGGATCGACACAGACAACGTCGGGCCAGATGTATTGGGTAACTCGATTAGGCAAAAATAGTAGATCGGTCTTGGGTTTTTGGGTTCCTTCCCTAACCAGACTTGGATGATTCCACCCCAATTCAGCCAATAAGTGATGATCCTTGTGAGAACGAGGTTGTTAGCCTTCGATCTCTCCACTCTACACATCGACCATGGGAGGCTATCACTCTCCCTTCGATGCTAGGTCAAGTGTTGGGTTTGGGACCACTTTTGCTAACTCTTATTAATCACAAGCCCTAGATCCCTTGTTCTCACTAAAGGATTGAAGCTCATGTAGAGAGGATTCCTAGATCAAGCACTCAAGGCTATTGAATTGGGGGTTCACACCCAATCCTAGCTAGGGGTTTCCCCCATAGCCCAGGACTATGGAATCTACTCCATGAAGTAAGAGTAAAAAGCAATCAATAGACAAAACAAGCAATTCTCAATCATCAAACTCAAATCCAATTCAAATTGCATTCAAATCCAAAAGGGTTCACAAGATCCAAGTCTCAAATCTACTAAACAAAAGCAAAACAAGTTCAAACTCACTAACTCTCTCTAGCTCTCCACCGATTTCCTCTTCTCTTCTCCTCTTCCTTTCTCCTCCTTGCTCTCCAAGTCTTCCTTGAGCCTTTGAGAGTGATTAGATGTGGATCTCCCTTGTTAGTTGTTTTCTCTCTCTAATCATCCTCTAATTATCCTCTCCTTTGATTGGGGACCAAGGAATTCCAAAATTAGAAGAAGGGCAAAAGTGGAAGATCACCATAATGTGCCTTGGAGCCCAATTCTCTTTTAGCCGCCCTGGACCGACACGCTTAGACCTCGGGCCCGACGTTGGGAACGTCGGTCCGAGCCTCTGAAATGCTTAACTCGGGCCCGACTCCTTGGTACATCGATCTAGGGCCTCGATCCTCCTCTTTCCTTGGTTTTCCTTAAGCTCCTCTTTGTTCCTTGCATGGCTCTTCTGCTCCTTAGCTCCTTAGATTTGCTTCCTCCTTAGAAACTCTTCCAAAACGTCCTCAAATGCGCCATTTTACCTACAAAACATAACAACTTCGCATAGTCTCTGAATCTCATAGAAAATCGGGAACTAAGCTAAAAGGGACAAAACTAACAAAGAAAGGAACAAAAGACACATATTTACGAGGGAAATTAATCACTAAAACACCACCAAAATAAGAGACGTCAGAATACCCCATACTTAAACTTGCTTGTCCTCAAGCAATAACAATGTAAGCGAGACCGAAGCACAATCTTCAAGTAAAGCCTCATATGAAATACACAATTAGGCACAAATGATAGACATGCTAGCAAGATTACGTCATCACACATGATCAAGTGTTCAAGGAATATAGTCTAATGCAACAAAGCCTCACTTTAGGTATGTGAAAATGTGTATCACTCATCATGTGTTTAGGTTTAGCAATGAACACTCAAACTCAACAATCATGCAAGTAAAGACTTTACTATTGAAGCTAATATCACCAAATCCTCCACCTAGAGATGCCTATTACAATGCACACAAAGACTATGAACTTGGCTCAATGGAGGTCCTCAAAGAGGTTCCATTCGGCCGGGTTGTAATGGGGCTTTTGGTGTTTCTCAAGGTGGGAATCATTTTGGTCTTGTGGTACTTACAATGGGGATTGAACTTTCTAGTCTCTCACCAACTTCACCAATTTATTCCACTTTCAACTTCACACTCCCAAAAGACTTTGATTTTCTTCTTTTCTTTTCTTTCAACCCACGTTTCACTAAACATTCCACTTCATCTTTGCACTATACTTTTTGTTGGATTTTTCACACTTTTTACACTTAGGATCGACTTGCACTACAACTCGGGCTTGATGTGCACTTTAACTCGGTCGGTGCCCTTTTCTTTCACTTAAGCATTTTGCTTTCAATCCACTACTTTTTCCAACTTTTCTTTCTTTCTTCTCAACAAAGATGCACTACCCACTTGATTTATAACTCCATTTTTCACCCTTTACCAAAGAGAATCTCAACTTTCCAAATACTCTTCCAAAACCTCTCACTAAAGTCCAATCTCATAAGGGTCAAGTCATATAGGCTAGGAATTATATTTTTGAGGAGTTTCAAACAAAGGTCTAAGGCTAAAACGGGGCTACAAACAACGGTTTATCTTCAAGGTAGGATATGGAACATTTTGTGACTAAATGAAACAAAGTTCAAATCAATGTGACAAAGCATAGAACAAATCTCATATTGGTCTTGGAAAATAGATAAACACCTCAATAGCAAGTTTTACTAAGCATGCATGAGCTAATTCACACAAGAAAATGAGGGATATGCAATATGAACAAACATCCCTAAAATGGCCAAAAATAATCTCACAAGGTTCACTCTAGCTTAGTTGCATCAAAACTCATCCTCGAACTCATGTGCTCAATAAAAACATGCAAGATATCATATCACATTAAAAGCAACATCCATTTAGAGGCTAAACTATCCAAAAATATGCAAAGGACTTTACATGCTTACATCATCATTAGCCTTCTTATGGACATCTAAGATGGGAATTCCTAGTCCAAAAACAAAATCTTTTTGACTTTTTACAACACAATTTTCGAATTTTTATCATTTTTTTGCAAAAACTTTCTCAAAAATAAAACAAACTCATCCATTCATACCATCAAATTCAATCATCATCCATGCATCGCATCATGCCACTATCCAAAAGAAAACATCCCTTAACAAAACAAAAACAAACATGGAACTATGAGCTACTAACCCACCCCATACTTAAAATTTTGATGTCCTCATCGAAACTCAAAAGTAAAAAAGACAAGAGTTAAGAAAGCTCACAATTCCTAATTCTTGAATGGCATGTTGAGGCTTAGTTTGGAGGGTGTCCTCGGCGTCGTCCTCTTTGGAGCCGAGCGTGCCTTTCTCTCTCGTACACATGGGCGTGGAAAGGGTCTTGACTTGGCGGTTGAAGTTGTGGTGCGGGGCGCGTCCATTGGTCTTCACGGGAAGAGAAGTTCCCGGTCATCCATTCGTTGAAGCTCTCTTGAACGCTCCATCTTTGGTCCTCGACTGCTCTCAAGTCATCCACATCACGTCTAGTGTAAGCAATGTTGCGGTTTACTTCTTCAAATTGGGCTTGGAAGTCTTCTTGTTAGTGAGAAAATTGTTGTTGTTGAAAGTTGAGGTGTTGTTGTTGAAGGTTGATTTGGTGTGCCTCTTGTAGCATGCTTGATTGTTGGAGTTGAAGGTGAGCCAATTGGTTGGCTAGGAAGTTCATATCCACCGATTGTTGAGGTTCGGGGAAGACCAGTCCGGGCCCGTACCATTGGGCATACTCTTCATACCCTCCATAGCTTGGTGGCTCTTGCCTTGCTCCACTTCCCTCACCCCTCTCGAAATGGCTCGGAACCGGATTGGGCAAGTAGGTGTCGGACCGACGTTGATGGACGTCGGGCCCGAGGTGGCTTGCATCTCGGTCCAAAAGAGTTGGGGCTTGATCGGTGAGAAAATTGTGGTATCCGCCATCTTCTTCTTCTTCTTGAGGTGAGTCAACATCCATGGTATCCCTCCTTGCAAACTCAAATTGGTTGGGCGCTTCATCTTCGGTGTCCGGGGAAGATTGTGGGGTAGTGAAACGAATATGTTGTGCTCGTCTTCTACACTCAAGTGTCCCCTCCGACTCTCCATAAGGATTCTCCTTGCCCGCCCATACTTGGAACCAATTGTAATAGCTTGTGAGGTCAAACAGGCGTGGCCCCAAAGGAATGTGCACCTTGTCGAAGTTGGAGTGGGGCGCTAGATAGGTGGTGGCACCGGTCACTTGCTTTTTTTTGATGATGTTAGCTTTCTTGAAATACTTGAGATCCATGAACTCTACACCATTCGAGGCCGGCGTGTAGGTAGAAAAATCCACTTCAAGACGATGAGCCAAGCGGGCTATCATGCCTCCGAAATAGATCCATGAGGAACTTTGGAAATCCCTCACCATCTTCACCCATTCCCAAGTGAGGTTCATCGGCTTATCATTGTGGAACAACATCTCATAGAGCAACATGGCCTCTTCCTTCATTGGCTTGCTCAACTCGTGCCTAGCAAAGATGGCACACCCCAAAGCTCGGATCATGACTCGAAAGAGTGGACTTGCTACCTCATTTGTCGATGCGCCTTTCCTCATCTCACTTCTTCCGGCTACATACTTCCAAAGATAGTCCACCTTCTCGTTGTCCACAAAAGCGTCATCTCTCGGAAAAGGGAACCCAAGGTAATGTGCCAAGTGCCGGAGAGAGAGCTCTTGCAACTCGTTGCCCATTTGGAAGGAAATCATGCCCTCACTATCAACTCCTTCATATGTGCACTTGAATGACGCCATAAACTCGGATGTTAAGGCGGGATAGTGATTGTTGTCCCACCTTAGCATCACATTGACACCGATGTGATAGTAGCATCGAGTAAGGGCCTCATCCATGTTCATCTTCCTTATAGACTCCCAATCTAACCACCGAGTGTGGTGAGATAGACCCATGAGTCGCTTATACTCTTGAGCTACATCATCATCCTCGAAGCGCACATCATCCATTCTTTGCACCCTCTTTGACGACTTCTTAGACTTCCTTGTTGATTTCTCCATTCTTGAAGAAGATGCTCGGGTTGACATGGTACCTACACACAATCAAAGCAAAGAACTACAAGATAAGATCTATACAAACACAACAAGGTCACATGCTTTCACAACTAACAACTCATCACACAAGAAAATGACCCCATACTTGCTCTTAAGACACTCAATCCACAAGATCCAACATGTATGAGCAAAGAATCACATAACAATGATCAAGCTACAAGATATATCATGATAAACAAGCCTTTACCAATATTCAAGCTCATGAATCCTAAAGCTCACGCAAGAGAAAGCCAAATAGCATAGGACCGACCAACACAAGACGTCGGGCCCGAGGTTCTCAACCTCGGTCCGAGTCTTGGACCGACTTGCAACGTCGGACCCGAGATTCTAGGCATCTCGGTCCGATCACAAAATCGATTTCTCTACCTATTTCACCCAAAAATCACTCTATCATGCTCCTAAAATCCAAAATCAGCCATTTCTCATCATCAATCGAAGTTCCAAATAGGTTCTAACATGCATGACCAACAATTAAGCACAAATTCCTCTATACATGCAAATCACCATAGATGCTCAAGGTCTAAGCTTATTCAATCATGGCAAATCGCAATTCAAACAATGAAAGCATGAAATTCACAAGGAATCAAGTAGAGATTGAGATTCACATACCAAATTTTGAAGAAACAAAGACATCTAGCAATCAAACTCTTAGAACTCAAATTCTCCTCTAGATCTAGAAGAGGGATGAAGAAATATGGGATTTTGTTGGGATTTTTGGCTTTGGGATCGATGTTTGGGGATGCTAGGGGTTGGATCGAAATTGTTGAGAAGTTTGCTAGGGGATCGAGTGGGATGGAGGTGTGGATCGAATTGGGGCTTTGGTGAAGGGGGCTTGGTATTTTGGGAAGGTGGTTATGAGGGTGATGGGTGGTAGGTATGGGAAAGAAGGCTTAAATTGGGTAGAAGACAAAGTTAGGTCAGAGGGGTATAATGGGTATTTCCTCCAAATCAAGACCAATGGTGACCGGCCAAGTCGGACCGACTTCACAACGTCGGGCCCGAGGTACTGGGTACCTCGATCCGGCTTGGTTTGGCTTCCTAAAATTCCCTCTTCTTGGTAATTCTCTACCCACAAGTCCTTGCATTATTTTCACTACTACCACATACAATCATGAAACTCACACAACACACAATTCCACAAACCACATGCTAAAGAGAGATTAGAAAGAATCTAAGCTAAGACAAAGAGAAACAAACTAAAAACTACGAAAATGAACCTACTAAGCTCGGGTTGCCTCCCGAGGAGCGCTTCTTTTAAGTCACTAGCTTGACTTCTAACCTCTACCCTTCATGGAGGGTGAAAAATGGTGAATTGATCATCGTTGTCCTGTCCATCTCAACGCCCCTCATAGCCATAATACCACCATTTGTGATTGATGAAAGTGTGGCCTCCACATTCTCCTTCTCCTTTGTCCTCTAAGGTGTAAGTTTGCACTTCTTGCTCCTTCCCAACTTGATCTTCATTACCTACACCACAAAAATCGAAAGAATTTCTAGGGGACTTAATGACATTATAACTCAAATATTCTTTCAAATCACTCAAACAAATGAAACTATCCTCTAGATCCTCTATCAAGTCACTTAACCAAATATAAGAGTCTCCCACATCAAAAGGATACGAAGAAGGATACTCTTCATAGCTTCTCGGGCTATCTCCATCTCTTGACTCCTCATGGTTCTTAATTGGATCTAACAACTCTCTTTCTTGCTCTTGAACATTGACCATGTCATGACTCCTCAAAGGTGTTTCTTCTTCTCTTGTGGTTTCTTCTTCCTCTCTCCTACGCTTGGCACTTTCCTCCAATTTGAAGATCGCCAAAGCATCCGGTTCGTTAAGAGCTTTGTTGAAATGAAACTCCACTTTTTCCTCGCCAATCTCGAAAGTCACCTTTCCATTTCTTACATCAAACTTGGCACCCGCCGTGGCTAGAAACGGCCTTCCAAGAATAATGGGCACCAACGGATCTTCTTTCATGTCAAGGATCACGAAATCGTCGGGAACAAAATACCTCCCAACTCTAACCGGGACGTCATCTAGGATTCCGGTGGCCTTTGTAGACGAACCATCGGCCATAGTACGACTCATGTCAACCGGTTCCATATCTCCGAGGTTAGCCCTTCTCCAAATGCTCATGGGCATAACCGATATGCTTGCTCCTAAATCACAAAGAGCCTTGAAGTTTTAGGATCCAATCCCCACGGTTATTGCAAATCTTCCAGGATCACCTAACTTTTGAGGTAGCTCCAAGATCTTCACCTCATCTTGCATCTCCACAATTGACCTCTTCTTGCTCAAGATTTCCTTTAAGAACTTTGCATAGGATGGCATCTCACTTAGAGCGTCGGTGAATGGGATGGTGATGTTCAAGCCTTGCAAAAGCTTTAAGAACCTCTTAAACTTGCCCTCCACAACTTCCTTGGGCTTCTTCAAAGGATAAGGAAAAGTTGTGCCACCTTGTTTCTTGGTTGAATCCACCTCCTTGGACCGGCTTAGATCTTTCTCAACATTTTCGGCCTGGACCGACGTGGGATCGACATCGGGACCGACTTTTGGAACCTCGGTCCTGGGGCAGGGCACATCTGGGAACGTCGGGCCGACTACAGGGCATGTCGGGCCCAAGTTCCGCTCCACCTCGGTCTGGTTCAGGGGACTCTCTCCGTCTTCTAGATCGACTTCTTGGCACGTCGGGTCCGAGTTACTGGGCAACTCGGTCCGACCTTCTCCTCTTGTCATTGGCATTTGTGGCTCGGGCAAACTCCGTCCACTCCTCAATCCTATGGCTCGAACTTCATTTTGTTGTTGTGGGGCACGGGGATTCTCCTCGGGTCGGCCCGGGAGTCTCCCTTCCTCTCTTGGAAGTTGATTCGCCATGTGAACAAATTGGTTGTCCACTTGTCTTCTCCATACACCAAACTCTTTGAATTGGGCACCCATTTCATCTACTCTTCTCTCAACGTTGGTGAATTGATTCTTCAAGTCCTTGAACTCGCCTCTCATCTCTTGTGCCCATTATGGAGTTTGCTCATAGAAACCCGGAGGTCAGTATGGTTGTGGTTGGGCCCTTGGCTCGTTTTGGTTGTAGTTGTTGTTGTAGCCATTGGCTTTTCCTTGGTTCCACCTTCCATTTCCTCCATTGTTGAAGTTGGCTCTTCCTCCAAAGTTTCTTTGAACATAGTGTGCCTCCTAAATTTTCTCGGCCAAATGAACTTGGCGCTCGTTGGGACACTCTTGGGCTCCATCCTTCAAAGAACCACATTCTTCACATGCTCTTGTGGTTTGTTGGAGATGACTCATCTTCCTCCTCATCTTGTTCAACTCATCTTCAAGGAATTGGATCTTCACATCTTTATCCACCTTTTCATTCTTTGGGTCATAGAGCCTCTTTGCACCTTCTCCTTGGACTCTTTCCTCCTTGCTGACTTGAATTACTCCGTACATGGCTTCGTAATCGGAAAGCTTGTCTAGCAACTCCCATGCTTGCTCCGGTGGCAAATCAATGAACCCACAATCGGTGTGAAGGTTCAATTTGTCTTTGGTGGCGGGGTTGATTCCTTGGAAGAATATGTCTTACACTCAAGGACTACTTGGTCTTGAGTGGTTCCTCTATAAATCCCAACGTTCACTTTAACTTGTTTAGTATTTTATTCCACTGCATTTCTTAAGGACGCCCCTACACCTCGTAGGGACGCCAGACCAAAGGACGCCTTTACTCCAGTAAAGGACGTCCCTCAGTACTAACGATCCAACACCCGCCAAAAAAGTAGGAAGATTCTGTGCTTAGTCTCTAGTGAGATGTCGCTTCAAAAGTGGGACCTCTATTCTTTGGTGTACGTTGGACGCCATTATGATTAGGAATCTTTGACTCGGGCAAAGTCGTTGTTCCCTTATCAAAAATAAATCCCAAACATGCAAACAGAGTATAGTAGGCAAGCAAGGGGTCGAACCTAAAGGAATCAGTTTTTATTCAGATTTTAGTGGTTTTCATGCAAGTAATCAAAAGGGGGTTTTGAAGGTTGGTTTCAATCAAAGTTATCAAGCAGAGTTTATCCAATCAATTCCACTTTATTAATCCGTTGATCATGAATTCATCCACCTCTTTATATGCCTAGGTCAATTCCAATACCAATCATTAGAAATCGCAAGTCCACGGTCCAAGCAATTCTATAACCCTAGGCAAGGACGCTTAACCTAGAATTAGCATAGAGCACAGGGATAATAGGAAATCAAATCATGCAATCAAGCTACGAGTCTCATGCACAACTTAACCATTGAATACTCTTCCCTAAACTAGTCCACGGTCCTAGAATAGAGTTGTTTCGAGAATAGGAAAGATGCATACACAACAACCAATCCTAATTCAAACAGTAGATCTAAGTCAATTAAACAAGTTGATCAGGCTCATAAAATCAAACATAGATCATGGGATGAAGCACAAGAGAATCAATAAAGACCTAGGGATAAAGAGGTTACCAGAATTTCACAACTTCATAATAAAGCTTCCTTGATTGAATAAACTCCAGAGGAGAGTTAGTTCTCCATTACAAAGAAAATTCTAATCTTTATTTGAAAGGCATTTGATTGATAAGTATTGGATATTCTAAAATCCTAGAAAGTTTCCCCTTATATAGCCCCAAGGATCAACCTTTTCGGACTAAATAAGATAGGAAACCGAAAGATAAGAAAGGAAACAAGATAGAAACGCCAAGATTTCGTCCGCTCCAAGGTCGGCTACCAGCGCGACCGCGGCACCAGAACCGCGCCCGCGGCGGCCTTCAAATGGTCAAATCCGGGTCAGCTTCTACCGCGACCGCGCCACAGACAGCGCGACCGCGGCCTTCATGGTCTTGGTTGGCTCGCTCCTTCACGCCACCGCGCCCGCGTTATAGACAACGCGACCGCGATATCCATGCAGTGGCGAATCTTCGTCTTTAAGCTCTTTAACTCTTGATTCTTCATACTCTGTGTCTTCGGTCTTCATATTACAATAACGCTCAAAACTAACCTAAACACTCTCAATATAGCTCTAAAATACAAGAGTTATCCTATACAAAATAGAGCGAATCAAATTCCCCCATACTTAGATCTTGCTCGTCCTCGAGTAAGCTCAAAACAAATATAACAAGAAAGCACATCTAAGATCTCAGGAAATATAAGGGAAGATAAAAACACTCAACTCACAACCCGAACCCAAAAATATAGAGAAATCATGAGCATAAAACAATGAAGCTCAAACACACACCTCACAACAATGATATAACACTCAAGCTCTAAAACATGAAAGAGCAACCTAGGATCTACCCAAATCTAACATGTAAGCCCCAAAGTCCCCAAGCAAGAATGATCCTAAACACTCGAATTTTACCGCTCAATTCTGCTTAGGCGCCCTTTCGGGTTTTCACCTAACCGCTCATTTCATTTTTCAATAGGTGTGCTCACAAATACTCACATCTCTCAAGAACCTCATATTACCCCAGCCTAATGCTGGTCCGGGTTACCTGCTTATTACCTGAGCTGCCCTTTTGGGTTTCCGACTCATCCCAGGATTTATATGCCTTTTTTCATTTTTTATGGCTCTTTCTATCTTTTTTCTTTTTCTTTCTTTCTTTATTATGCAAAAAATATGGTGCAAGTGCTCCATGAAAAGAAGAAAATCAAAAATCTGAAGCAAATTCTAACTAAGCTAACTAGGATAAGCGAATGCGAGTACTCCTTCCCCCATACTTAAATCCTTCATTGTCCTCAATGAAGCAAAGAGAAAGGATAGAAGCAAGGAAGAAGGTATATCAAAAGACTCACAAACGAATGAAGAGAGGTGGAATGGAAGAACTCTTCAAAAGTGGTAAAAGAAAGCATGGATGAAAGCTTTGTATTTCCATTCGGCTGCCAAACCGCGGGCGCGACACCAAGGGCGCGGGCGCGGAATCGTGTCAGAGATCGAAGTCGGCATCAGGTGGTCACCGCGGGCGCGGCTGGTGAGGCGCGGGCGCGGTTCTTGTGCAGGAGCAATGTCTTGACTTCGTCTCGAAAAGCATGATGTGTAAGCAACCTTCGTATCTTGGCTCGTCTTCTTGGAAGATGGATCAATACTCGAACTCGAACAGTGGAGAAGAGAACTCTCAGGGGAACAAAGCTCCCCCATACTTAGGCTTTTACACATAGCCAAAGAATGGAAAGTACAAAGGTGAATGAAAAGAAGAGATAGAAGATGGAAAGATAGAAGATGGATAGAATGGTGTAGATAAATGAAAGATATAGAGGTAGAATGGGACCAAAAAGTCCTCTTTTTTTTCTTTTTTTTTAATAAAAACGAGCTAAAACCGAGACGCAGTATGGTTGCCGCGAACACGGGCTAGTACCTGTTCGTCGGGGCGCACTGGTGGTCCACCGCGGGCGCGGACAAGGAGGCGCGGGCGCGGTTTCACGCCAGGCGTGTCCTTTCGGACCTAGTACCTGCATGTTAGCGAAAAACACAAGCAAATCCTAAGCTAGGAATGGAAAAACAAACTAACTAATCCTTGGGTTGCCTCCCAAGCAGCGCTTTTGTTTAACGTCGTTGGCTCGACGTGGATACGATCAATACGGGTCCTCATCAACATCCATGCGGACCGTGTTGCCACCATGAGATATGGAAAGAGATCCATTGGCAACGTCAATGACCGTGTTGGCGGTTTTCATAAATGGACGACCAAGTAAGAGAACCGGGTCGTACCGCCCTTCGCCTATCTCCATCACATAAAAATCTGCAGGAAAGATCAAACCCCGTACCTGCACTAGAACATCCTCAACTAACCCTTTCGGGTGCACATTAGAATGGTCAGCCAATTCAATAACAATATCTGATTCTTTCAAAGGACCAAGGCCTAACCTATCATACATGTAAGCTGAGTGAACATTAATGGAGGCACCTAAATCTAGCATAGCACGCTCAATTTTAGTTTCTCCAATAGTGACAGGGACGGTGAATCTTCTTGGGTCTGAGCATTTTTTAGGCAATTGCTTTTGGAGTAGGGAATTACAAGTCTCAATTTTGCTATCTTGCGTTTTTTCAACTAGAGCTACCTTTTCAATCTTAGGATTGGTCTTATTCTTTCTTTTTATGGTGCATAGCTCTTTCATAAACTTAGCAAAACGAGGGACACTTTGAATGAGATTAAGAAGAGGAACATTTACCCGACAATTGGCGAAGGTCTCGAAGAGTTCTTTGTCATGTGCCGGCTTCCTTGTGTCCTTGAGAGCATCGGGGAATGGAGGAGAAGGCTTGAAAGAATCCAATGGTGGAAGGGGTTGAGCCACATAGCCATCGTCCTCTTCTACTGCTGGAGCTCGGTTCCGTCTAGGAGAGCTTGGGCGAGGAGGCGAGTAATTCTTGAAAGCATAATCGAGTAAAGCCTCGAAATTTCTCTCGGCCTCCTTACCGCGGGCGCGGTCCGGACTCCGCGGGCGCGGGTTGCTACGCCTCTCGTGGTCCATGGGCTCTGGTGGAATTTCGCGGGCGCGGAGGGGAGAGCGCGGGCGCGGATTTCCCACAGAAGCTTGGCCTTCTTGTACTGTCACCCCGGCGCGGTCGCGGCCAGGGGAGCGCGGGCGCGGTTCGTCACCAGTGGGTGATTCGCGACTCGCCAGTGTTCTACCGCTCCTCAAATTCATGGCACTCACATTCTCCTTATGATTGAGCGGTTGAGAGGGAAGTTTCCCGGAATCCTTAGACTCAAGCCTATTGATCATGGTGGCAAGTTGGCTCAGTTGAGTCTCAAGATTCTTTACAGCAGCTCTCGTCTCTTGATTCTCCTTCAAGAGGGCGGTAATAGCATCATTCTGAGACTGAGCAGGTGCTCTCGGGGAATAGTTATTGGACCGAAATTGTTGTTGTTGGCCTTGAGGAGCATATTGCTGCTGCTGTTGTGGTGGATCTTGCTGCTGCTGGTTGTTCCACCTTAGATGAGGATGGTTTGCCCACCCCGGATTGTAGGTGTTAGAGTAAGGATCATTCCGGGGCCGGGGCGCACCATAGTTGCCAATAGCGTTGACCGACTCCTCGGTCTCTTGAATAGTAGGGCACTGATCTGTGTGGTGGCTCACATCATAGCAAAGACCGCAAGCGTTGACTTGCTGGGACGTCCTCTTCGTGAGGAACTGCTTCATAAGATCCTTGAGCTCCCGTACTTCAGCATTCAGGGACTCATTCACCACATTAACAGACCTCACATTGGTTCTTGATTTTTGATTACGGGCTTGTTCCGCCAAGATCTCCACTTTCTGAAAAGCTGCAGCGGGGGTTAAGTTTTCGTAACTTCCCCCACAAGATGCATTCACAAGCCTCTTGTCATTGTCGCAGAGTCCCTCAATGATGTAGCAAATAAGATCCTTGGCTTGGTAGCCATGGTATGGGCAACTCGCGATGAGCCTCTTGTAGCGCTCATAATAGTCATAGAGGTTCTCGTCTTCCCCTTGCTCCAAACTGCTGAGTTGCTTCTTAATAGATGTTTGTTTGGAAGCGGGGAAGTACTTCTCAAGAAACGCCTTCTTCATGGCCGCCCAAGTAGTGATAGAGCCTGGCACCAAATAAAGGAGCCAATCCTTGGCGGTGTCTTCAAGAGAGAAAGGAAAAGCCCGGAGCTTGATTTGATCCTCCGTGACATCAGTGGGCTTCATGCTCACGCACACCGCGTGGAATTCAGTGAGATGCTTGTTCGGGTCCTCACCGCTCAACCCGTGAAATTTGGGCAAGTGGTGGATGAGGCCAGACTTGAGCTCGAACTTCACACCCTCCCCGAGTTCGGGGAATTGAACAGCGAGCTGCTGTTGCTGGAGATCAGGCGCCGTGAGTTGGCGAATAGTTTGTTCCGCCATGACGTCTTCTGGTTCAGAATCAGAGAGAGAGAGAGAGATTCAAGAAGGTTGTAAGATGTAGAGGGTCTGGGGGCACTTGAACCCAAAGGAATCAGTTTTTATTCAGATTTTAGTGGTTTTCATGCAAGTAATCAAAAGGGGGTTTTGAAGGTTGGTTTCAATCAAAGTTATCAAGCAGAGTTTATCCAATCAATTCCATTTTATTAATCCGTTAATCATGAATTCATCCACCTCTTTATATGCCTAGGTCAATTCCAATCCCAATCATTAGAAATCGCAAGTCCACGGTCCAAGCAATTCTATAACCCTAGGCAAGGACGCTTAACCTAGAATTAGCATAGAGCACAGGGATAATAGGAAATCAAATCATGCAATCAAGCTACGAGTCTCATGCACAACTTAACCATTGAATACTCTTCCCTAAACTAGTCCACGGTCCTAGAACAGAGTTGTTTCGAGAATAGGAAAGATGCATAGACAACAACCAATCCTAATTCAAACAGTAGATCTAAGTCAATCAAACAAGTTGATCAGGCTCATAAAATCAAACATAGATCATGGGATGAAGCACAAGAGCATCAATAAAGACCTAGGGATAAAAAAGTTACCAGAATTTCACAACTTCATAATAAAGTTTCCTTGATTGAATAAACTCCAGAGGAGAGTTAGTTCTCCATTACAAAGAAAACTCTAATCTTTATTTGAAAGGCAATTGATTGATAAGTATTGGATATTCTAAAAACCTAGAAAGGTTCCCCTTATATAGCCCCAAGGATCAACCTTTTCGGACTAAATAAGATAGGAAACCGAAAGATAAGAAAGGAAACAAGATAGAAACGCCACGATTTCGTCCGCTCCAAGGTCGGCTACCAGCGCGACCGCGGCACCAGAACCGCGCCCGCGGCGGCCTTCAAATGGTCAAATCCGGGTCAGCTTCTACCGCGACCGCGCCACAGACAGCGCGACCGCGGCCTTCATGGTCTTGGTTGGCTCGCTCCTTCACGCCACCGCGCCCGCGTTATAGACAACGCGACCGCGATATCCATGCAGTGGCGAATCTTCGTCTTTAAGCTCTTTAACTCTTGATTCTTCATACTCTGTGTCTTCGGTCTTCATATTACAATAACGCTCAAAACTAACCTAAACACTCTCAATATAGCTCTAAAATACAAGAGTTATCCTATACAAAATAGAGCGAATCAATCTTCTTAACACCGTTGTTCATTGAAGACCCTTCAGTAGAGAGGTTGTACCATTAATCTGTGGTGACTCTATGCATCATTTCAAAAGTGGAGGTCTCCAAGTATCTAGTTAGATGTACATCATCCTGAAGAAGAGTCTTTTGAATTAAGAGTAAACTAAAAAATCAAGATCATTGCAGTAGAATGCATCCAGACAAGGTTCAAACCCTCGTTCAACTAAATCGATTGACTTTTCGAGGGAAAATGGTGAGTGAAAATATTATTAATTGTTTTTATTTAGTTTTTTTAACATTAATTGTACACATCCTAAAAGTAAATAAATAGATTATGCCCCAAGAAATGATAACAAATATTTTGGGAATATACTACCCCGTAAAGCTCTATAAACAGGGTTCTCCACATCTCCCTACCATAATAAGAATATATTTCCTTTGGTTTTAAAGAAACTCTAATACCTTTCCCTCCTACCAAAATTCGAAACTTGAGAAAATTCCACATTCCGGAGAGAGGGTGATGTCTTGGTACTAGAGCTATCAAAACCTAGTCCGGTCCGAAAAGTTGACCCGAACGACTGAAAATTTTAGGGTTGAAATCCGATCCGAATAGTAATGAGCACAAGAAAAAATAGAACCAAATTAACCCTGACCCGAACCCGAACCCATTGGGTTGAAATCCGAAACCGACCTAACTGACCCGATTTGTTTTATATATGTAGAATAAATATATTTTCTTATAAATTTTATAATATATTTTACAATAAAAACTACTATAAATAAAATATATTAATATAAAATTCAAGGCATTGGTTCTAATAAAAACCAACATTAACCTACAAACTGCGAACAAATAGCAACCGTAAGATTGTTTAAATGGATGGCCAGGATTAGAAGATCTTCTCCTTCTATTTGTTTAATAAAGCGGGTGCAGTTTGGTCATTTTGCACATTATTTTTTATTCCGATCTTCTTCTCTGCGTTCTTCTTCTAGTAGCTTTTGGGGACTTCAATTGAAATTTTAGGGTAGATCTTCAATCTATAGCTCTTTTGTTGCATCCCACATTCGATCTCTTCCCATGTCTTTATCTACAGGTTCATAATTCCATCATCCTCTTTCGATTTTGAATTTTTGTTCCATTAAAAATCTAGGTTTGGGCTCCAAATTCTCAAATTCGAATTGAAGGGGGTAGATTACTTCTCTCATGAAAGTAGTTACTTTTATCCTTCAATTTGGAATCTCGATCGATCTATGGCCATGATAGTCGGGCTCGGATCCTTGAGCCGGCAGGAGGCGGAGTTTGCAAGTCCGGAGGTCGGGGCGGGGAAGCGAGCGATCGTCGGTAGTGGGCATATTGGCCAGGCGAGCGGGCGAGGTCGTCGGCGGGACTGGCTTGTCATCGGGATCGGCCGGCGGCCTTGGGGTTCCAGATCTGGAGAAAGAGACCGAAGAAGAGTTGTATCGGTAGTTGTAGGGGATTGAATTTGAGAATGTAGAAGAAAGAGGGAGTTCAGGGAAGGAGGGGCAAAGGAAAGGAGCAGGTGGTAGGAGTGGGGCCCAACAAAGAAAGAAAGGAAAAGGGGTGTGAGGAGATTAGTGGGGTAGGGGGGTGATGTGGCAGAGATAAGGTGCTATGTTGCCATGTTGTGATTGAATACATTGACAGGGATGTATGATTTTTGCTGTAGCAATACCTGTTTGATGTGTTTTAAAGTTTGATTTAAAGGTTTTTGAATTTTCTTGGTTAACACATATTTATTTAAATTAACATTGTGTTATTTGAGTTAACATATGTGAATTAAGACATAAAATATGTGAACAAACTCATCAAATATGTGAACACCTAAATAAAATACGTGAACATGAAAACAGACATAATATATGTGAGCAACCTCATCATATATATGAACACCCAAATAAAATACGTGAACATGAAAACAGACATAATAGATGTGAAAAACCTCATCAAATATGTGAACACCCAAATAAAATACGTGAACATGAAAACAGGCATAATAAATTATTTCACCCATTTAAACTTATTTATACTTATTTATGCGTCATATAATGCATGAACTTAAATGTATTAGAAATTTAGTAATCAACATTTTTCTTTATCTTTACTTGCTATCTACGTTGAATTATCTGCATTTGTTTTCAGTGTAGCCTAACTTGTCCTTTTATAAGTTTATATAGAGAGAGATCATGGTTTATAATTGTGTAAATTCGAAAGCTTTACATATATGTGTGCGCGAATTTGACAGCATTAATCTGATCATACATTTAAAATATGTGAACGCAAATACTTTATATGTGAACGTACATCTAAAATACGTGATCATGATACTCAAATACGTGAACGTACATCTAAAATACAAACACATTATACTTAAATATGTGAACATACATCTGAAATACGTGAACACAAGTACTTCATAAGTGAGCGTACATCTAAAATATGTGAACATAATACTCGCATACGTGAACATTATGCTCAAATATGTGAACATACATCTAAAATACGTGAACACAAGTACTTCATATGTGAACGTATATATAAAATACGTGAACATGATACTCAAATACGTGAACACAAGTATTGCATATGTGAACGTACATCGAAAATACGTGAATGTGATACTGAAATACGTGAACACAACTACTTCATAATATGATTAATTGGCCACATCGACCTATCCTTAATTGGACTCTAATCGATAAGTATACATGCATACCTAAAACCTACCTAGCTAGCTAGCTAGTAGCATAATAATATTATTTCAACCAAAAAAAGGAGTTCTCCTATAAGGCGCTAGAATGGTCAGTTTTCCTTGACAAATTCCTGATGGGAGAAGGCTGATTCTGGTTACTACTTACTTCTAGCATTCCTCACACCATTTGAGCCCACAAGAGTTAATCTTGTAAGGGGATCTTGATCTTGGCAGTGTCAAATTCCTCCTCACCAAAACCCTCTTCACATTCCCACCACCTTCTCCTCCATTGTTGCTCTTCTCCATTGGAAGTGAAGAAACTATTGCATGCACAGAAACCAACTTTCCTGGCCTACTATAACCACCACTAGCTGAATATGTAGTGTTGTTGTAATTGTTGGAGGTCTCTACTGACCTCTTCGCCGGAGACCTGCTCAGCCGGCTTCTGCCACCGGCTGACTTCTAGGCTCATGGGTCCCGCTCCCTGCTCCGGCGACGCCGTCCTCCGGTGGGACCCTCTTGACTGCCGCCTCCTCTGCCTGTAGTCGCAATTGCAATAAAACCCGATATGTTCGTGGCTTTGGTTTCATGTGATTGTGGTTTTGAGCGTGTGGATTGATATAGACAAGTTCAGTTCTTCTTTGTTGTGGTTTGGTTTCTACAGATTGCTAATTGAGGCAAGCAATCAACCCCCAGTAAAAGAACAAATTTACGGCCGTCGAATCTACGATATGATTTCCTTTTTTCCCAATCCCTCCTATTTATTTGGTAAGAGAGCTCCGGTGACGGCGAATCCGACGAGGATGACCAATTGCGACCCCATTCTCTCTTGTAGAAGACAGATCACGGATCGAATTTCCTCCACACCGCCATTTCTATTTCGTCTCTTCTTCGTCGTTTTGAGCCTCTTCACTGGTGGGAAGAACCAGGAACACGCGAGGGATAACAAACACGCGTCCTTTTGTTTTGAAAGCCAAAGACAACTTTGCCCTTAAAGTTCTGTATAATTGCAAAATTGTCACCTTTCCTCTTTTAAACCCAATTCTCACAGTGAGCTTCTCATTTCAATCTTAACCGTAGATTCTTCGAATCTAACGGTTGTTATTTATTTATAGTTTATATCTTAAGAGATATTTTCATGTGAATCAACCTCAAAATTCTATTAAAAATAATATTTTATTATTAAATAGTATTATTTAAACATAATATTCGTTTAATAATCATTAATGGTTTTAATTCTTGATCTGTTAGGTCAACTCGAACCTGCACAACAATATGTCAAGACCCGACCTGACTTGACCTGTAACCTGATTGACCCGAACCCGTACTCAACCTGAACCCGATCGAAAAGACTGAACCCGAATCCACCTGGCCCGACTTGTTTGACACCTCTACTTGGTACCCATGAAACAGTGAAGTTTTGGTAGAGATAGAAACTCTTATTGTATTAAGGAATAATGGCATTTTGGTACCCATGGAACAATGATCATTTGATTAGTGGGCCTTAAGAGGCTCCCAGCCCGTGACAATGCAAGTACCTGAGTACAACCCGCACTTAGCAACGGAATACCACCTATGAATGATTTTCTCATCACGCATTTCTCCTCCTTCCTCGGGCACCCCTCCAACCCGCACCTACCAAGCCTAGTCCTTTTTTTCCTATGAGATATGTTGCACGTTAAAATGCACGTACACCTCTAGAAAATGGAATAATTACACTTCCAATAGACAACCTGGGCCACCATTCTTGGCATCACATTTGAAATCTAGTGTCACAATTTGACTCAAATTGTATTAAAGTAGCAATACAAGACACATACATATATGTCCACAAATGTTTTGACCATAATAAGGAACTCAACTTCAATCTTCACAAGGGATAGGTATCATATCAGCCAAACATACCAATTAAGACAATAAATAATCAAGCATAAAGACTCCAACCCTAGTTCTTAACACCCCTTTGAAGAAGAAAACAAAACCCTAAATTTCAACTTTCATACCATAATCGAGAGATCAGATCTAAACAATACTCGGGGGGGGGGGGGGGTTTAGAGGCACACTCACCTTGCACGCCATAACTAACCGCCTAAGGCAAGTTCCGATATGAACACCGCCTTCGCCAAATGGATCGAATTTGCTGGGTTCAAATCTTTTTAGTGTCAAGCTTCATAGAGAAGGCCCCATTCGAAGATGAGGGACGAGTTTCCGAGGAGAAGATGAGAGACGAAGAAGTTTCAGAGGAGATGGGAGGACCTTGGACTTTTGTCCAAGGAGATACAAAGTGATATCAAGAATGAAGAAAGAGGAGACCTGTGGGAGGGGTCGAGGGTATTAAGGGGAAATAATGGAAGCCTTCCTTGTTCAATCACGCAAGCTCCTATGAGGAGCTAGAAAAATTGTCGCTTTTTAACTTCATTAAGCTACACAAAACAACATTAAGATCATGTTTTAAGATCATGTTTCAACTCTTACACTGAACGTACCTCCCAAGCTGGGAAAATAATAATTGAGTTAGATTAAGCTATTGAAAGCTTCTACCGAACGAGGCATAAGAAGATTTGGAAAGAAATTAAATTGATCCATTACATAGGCCTGAAAAATCAACTTACCAATTTATTAATAATTCATAAAATGTAAAACATTATCACTAGTTAAAACCAAACAATAAGTATGAACAATCAATTAATATACAACTCATTAACTCTCCCATCTAGAGCCCTAGCCTCCATCTCATTAATATATAAGGAGGTGTGTTGGAAATGAAACTATCTCATATCTCAATTAAGATTAGAAATCACCTACTATATAAATACAAGAGGTACTCCTTCGATTGTAAATTGGTTTCATAAAAGAACCCCATGTGCTGATGTGCTATTGCTAGACCCATACGGGCATGTGTCCTAATACCGACACGTCTCCATTCTACCTACCTATGGGGCCCACATACATTTTTCTTGGTATCAGAGCAGGTTTGGTCCTAGACCCATTATCTACCATGGGTTGGTCTTAGTGAGTTGCTACCTATCCGCTATCTACCTTACTTCACATACTTGTTTGGGTCAGTTGCACTTGAGGCTAGGTCACGTTGGGAATTAACATATCCCGCATCTTAAATAAGAATATAAATCAACTACTATATAAATGCATAGGTTTATGTTCTAGGTCCATATGCGCATTTGCGTCCGTACCAACACGTCCCCATTCTACCTACTTACATATAGGGGTGTTATCATTCTCTTTTTTCCTCTTGAATGCTTACTCTTGTTTGTTCTTCCCTATTATTGTGAATTCAATTATTTGTGTGTGTTTGTTTGGTGCTCGATCTATTGAACCAAATTTCACACTCACACCTAGCTTTAGTGGAATTAAAGACGTATGATTGATCTATTGATGAATAAATTTTGGTAGTTTGATTTATTTTTTTTTAAATTTTTTTGGTAGAAAAAAAGCAGCTAAATTTAAACACTCAATAATCAATCAAACAATACAATTAACACTACTAGTTAAAATACATGAAATAAACAAACAAATGAATAAAGAAGTTACAATTCTTTTTTGTCTTGTGCACACAAAGTGCTAGATGGGTACAACGATTGAAGTAGGATGCGAAGTTTTGATCTGGTGGTTACGGGATCTCATGTGTTGCATCTAAAGATGTTGCTGGTGCACCAACTTGTTCGCGTTTGAGAACATTGGGTTTGGGTTTAGATTCCCAATCCGGCATCCCCACACCATCTATGTTATACGCATACAATTGTGCTTTGGCATGCTCATTTTCGTGCTTGTTTGACCCTTGTATTCCGAACCCAAGCTGAACTAGCAACAGCCATACGAAGGAGAGAAGCTCACCGCCTTCCTTTAACCTTGCTGCATGAAGTTTTGGGGCGCTACGAATGGCAGCATAGTATAAGAGCTCACCCCATACCTTAGCCATGAACTTCCACTTGCCAATTTGCTTCTCCTTCAAATCGTTTAACTCTTCAATTAAGGGATGGATATAGGTTTTTTCTTGTTCTGTTCTGGGATCCCCCATATAGAAGCTACAAAGTGCGTGTTGGCGAATTTTTTGACGTCTGATGTCCTTCCTATAAAAATGAAGTAACAATTAACTATGTCCGTTAATTGAATAGCACGTATTCAATTTACTACTTCATACAGACATAGCTAGATATATATGGGTAAGGTGAGGCATTTTTCGATTAAAAATGTATATGTGTTTATATTTTTATTGGTATAATACAATGTAACATTCTCTTATTATGGTGTTTGACTTTGACCCCGTACCTGTTACCGGCGGGTGTTGACTCCTTGGGCTCTTGTGTTCCGGTTTCCCCTTCAAGCATGGCTCTAAATCGAATAGTCTGCAGGTACCTTGTCATCCAGAAGAGTCTTCCATCAGTTACATCTGCCACAATTTAAAGGGAGAATTAGAGAAATTAGATTAGTCAATGAATTAAATAAGAGACGACGTGACGGCCGGCCGCGGAGAGCTAGGGAGCGACATACACGAATCATTGATAGGCATCATGTCGCGCTGGTGGATTAGAAGATACATCATGTAGTCGGAAAGAGTCTTGCATATGTCCCGGGATTTAGTCTCCTCCTTGTTCTTCTGCTCCTCGGGAGTCACGGTCTCAGTGTACATGAGCTCGGTGATGACGTGCCAATACATCAAGATCAGGTCGTACTCCCCACGCGTATCCAGAAGCTTGCTGACCTTGGGGAGGATGTCTTCGTTCCCGGTGGACCTCTGCAGATCCAGGCAGGCCCACCCGCCTTTGACGTTGCCCACGTTCTCGAACGCCCCCTTGGTGGTCATCTTGTGCATGAGGTCCTCGAAGATGAAGTCCCTCAGGTGGTTAGTGAACCACTTGTGGGTCACGTACCGGGTGGCGCGTTCGAGCTCCTCCTCCCCGAGCTCGATGTACTTGATGGCCCTGATGAGGAGGTTGTTGGAGTGCTCGTTGACGCAGTACATGGCTATGAGGTTGAACTGGGGGATGGACTCGGACCAGCGGCGGAAGAGCGCCCTGCGCAGGCGCTGCCACGTCCAGGCCTGCTCCTTCCTCCAGACGGCCCCCCAGGTCCGCCTGCGGAGGGAGAGCAGCGCGTTGCACACCCGATTGAGGGGCGACTCCTTTCCGAGCTGGGCGATGGTCCAGTCGGACCACAGCTGGATCTTGAGGAAGGCGTACACATCCACGACAACCGCGCCCAGCAGGATCGCGTTGGTCACTCGGATGTTGCTCCGCGGGAAGGCGCTCTTGTCGGTGAATAGCACCCAGATGATTAGGCACCAAACCTGCAGGAACGTCACAAAGTGGCGGAGTGTCCTCCACCAGAGACTGGTGCAGACGATGACGGCCTTGGTGTAGAAGGCCTCGTACGCCAGGTTGAGCTGGATCTCCAGCACTCTGAACGCCTCCTCGGCCGTCCGCTGCGAGTAGTACAGCTGGTCGTCCTCGGGCTGCGCCTGCGAGAGCTTTTGACCCGCGTACAGCCCCTTGGTGCACTGGAAGAAGGAGAAGGCGTCTCTCACCATCACCACATCCGTCTTGCTGCTAACCACCCCGAGGTCGCCGTCGTGGTCGTCGTGGTCCTTGGCTTTGAGCTTCTTCCTGACCTCATCCCTGAGCTCGTCGGGGTACTGGGGTGAGTCGCGGGGGTCAGAGAAGGAGCCTTGATAAGAGAACTTGTACAGGCGCCCGTAGAAGAGGGAGAAGAGGCGCTCCATGTACTTGATGACCCCGGCCACGAACATGAGGATGGTCGGGAGCCAGAGGCTGCCCTGGCTCTGGGAGATGGCCCGAAACACGACCCCGCCCGTGCTGTACACCTGAACGCTCAGATGCAGGCCCGTACGCAGCCACAGCTCGCTGTCCTGGAGCGCCAACGCCGTGATCGTGTCGGGCCCCCCCAGGTGGAGCAGCAGGAACTGTGCCCAGAACGCGTAGAGCCCGACTTGGTCGAGCTCCGACACGTCCATCGTCGTGATGTCGATCGCGGCCTTCGAGACGAGGCCGATCGCCTGGGCCGCCACCCAATCGGCCAGCAGGTACGCCAGCCACACGCACACCGTGATTACGCGGCTCGAGCTGTTCTTACGGAACGGGCCAATGACGATGAGGATGAGTTGGATGGTGAAGCTGGACACAAGCATGGTTTGGATGTCCCATTGTCTCCACACAACTTTTAGATCGGATGTGAACCCTTTCAGGCTTTTAGGCGGGACAGGCAGCTCTTGGAATATACTACTCGATCTTTCCATTATTCAGTGTCGTGGAATTTTTATTTGGAACTTTTCCACTATACATACATATTTGTTTGGGACTTAGTTGGTCGAATTGAAGAATCATATATAGGGAGGGAGGGAGTGGGTGAGAGAACTGTTTTAAGAAAATACTCAAGTATCTAGCTGTTTGCCAAGATTTGGTCAAGAGTTATGCAAGGAAGTATATTAGCCCTCGGTGTGCTCTAAAAATTGATCTTAAGAAGGCTTATGACACTGTTAGCTGGGATTTCCTCTTTAGTCTCCTTGGAGAGCTCAACTTTCACCCTGTCATGATCAATTGGATCAAGGAGTGCATCACTAGTTGTCAGTTCACTATCAAGGTTGGACAAGAGCACTGTGGCCATTTCAAAGCTAAGAGAGGTCTCAGGCAAGGAGATCCTATGGCCCCTTATTTGTTTGTTCTCATTATGGAATATCTCACACGTGCCTTCAGGGACTGCAATGAGCATAGCACTTTCAAGTTTCACCCTGGTTGCAAGAAAGCCAAGATCATTAATCTCTGCTTTGCTGATGATCTCTTTATTTTCTCTCATGGGAGTGAGGGTTCTGTCAGAGCTGTCAAAAAAATCCTGGATGATTTTGGATCAAGCACTGGACTGGAGATGAACCTTGCAAAATCTAAGGTCTTCTGTGCTGGTGTTAACAAAACTCTTGAGGAAGGTATCAGTCATAGGCTTGGTATGAACACTGGACAGCTTCCTGTCAAATATCTTGGAGTTCCTCTGTGTAGCACTCGTGCCCAATGTAAAGATTTTTCTGAGCTCACAAGGAAAATTAGGAACAAAGCTAACTCCTGGGCTGCAAGACACCTCTCTTATGCAGGCAGACTTGAAATTATTAGAGCCATATTCCATGGAGTGATACAATACTGGACTAAAGTGTTTCTTCTTCCTAAGGCTGTAATCAATGAGCTAAACAAGATTATGAGGAACTTTCTATGGAGTGGTGGTAGCAATGGTTCAAGAGCACCAGTGGCTTGGAAGAAAGTTTGTCGTCCAAAGAATGAGGGAGGGCTTGGCCTCAAAGATATTGTTGCTTGGAACAAAGTCAACATATCTGAGCTGCTGTATGATATCTGTGCTAGCTCAGATACCATTTGGCATCACTGGATCTCCACAAACTACCTTCATAGCCAAAGCATTTGGGAGGTGGACTGCAAGGCTTCTTCCAGTGCTGTGTGGAAGGCTGTCCTTCTTATGAGGGATGAAATTAAGGAGTCTTTACAGGCAGATGGTAATGGACTGGTTCTCAATTCCAGGTTTGGTCGTTTTGACAGCAAAGGGTTCTACAATAGTAGTCGCAACAAGGGTGATGAAGTTTGTTGGGCAGATGGTGTATGGAATAAGCTTAACACCCCTAGGGTGGCCTTCATCATATGGAAGATTGCAAACAATGGCATGGCAACCAGAGAAAGGCTTCTGTCTTGGGGACTTGTCTCTGAAGGAAACTGCATTCTCTGTAATAGTGGAATCTTGGAAACCAGAAATCATCTTTGGTTTGAGTGTTGCTACTCCAAACAGATCCTTAGAAAAGTAATGAGATGGGCCAGACTCAACAGAAGCTGCTTGAATTTGGACAACTGGTTTACTCAAATGCAAGTGCTCAGTGGCAAGTCTTCTTTCAGCTTCAGCTTATGGAACCACTGCATTAGTGTAGTGGCTTACTTTGTGTGGAAAGCGCGGAATTTGAAGTTGTATAACCAGGAAAATATTGATGTGGATGAGTGCATCATGATGTGTCAAAGGCACATAAGGAATTGTTGTAATGCTAGATGGAGTAGGAGGTCGAAAGATCTTAGAAAATTCCTAGAGAGGATTGAGAGTGGAGAACATGTAACTTGCTAGCTTTAGTCTAGCCAATTTTGTAACTAGTCTTTTTAATACAATTAACCGTTTAACTTAAAAAAAAAAAAAAAGTCAGTATTGTCCTAGTCAAAAACGAAAAATAAAGGTCAGTATTTTCGTGTCATGGACTCCACTTAAGTAAAAAATAAAAATCCTCAGCTCCATGATAAATTTGTAAGCTGGCTATTGTTTGAACAATTCTAGCTAGATAGCTATTGCACTAGCTTGATCCTATTGATCATTGTTAGTGGGGTACTAAAGAGCATGATCGTGAAGTTGTTAATGTCTTATTCATTTTATCATTTACTAGTGCCTAAAATTAAGCTAATTATTTCAGAGGCTTGCTGCTATATGTCTTGACTTCCGTTTATTTATGTTTAGATTTTATAAAGTTGACAATTATAAGTATCGCCTGTCTGCCAGCATACATACACACATACCATGTATAATCGTGTCACTAATATAACTGATTTATTGTGATATCGTGATAACCATATTAGTAACAATGAGATTTCTATCGTGGAATGCATTAATCATACTACCTTCCTAAATTGTATGGAATGACATTTTTTATTTTAATTGAAAGAATATAAAAAGACTACAACAGACTGAAATATATATTATTCTTAAGATTTGCGATCAGGTGAGATCACAAAATAGTTTGTAAAATGCGAACATATCATGGCCGTTGGATCAGGGAAAATAAACGGCCGGATGTACACGCGGATTTTAAAGGCTTTTTAGCTGTTAGGGGTACTTTCGTCTTTTTACGCATCTGCACTGTTCATCCTTCTTCCCAGAATCCCAGCTGATCGCACTGTTCATCCTTCGGCCCTCCACACAAATCTCTTCGGCTCTTTCACAAATCTCTTCGGCTCTCTTGTTCATTCCACATCCTTCTTCGGCTCTCTTGTTCTTTTCAATTGTATTTTCGCCTTTTGGCTCTTGTTCAATTGCTTTTATGGATATAGGTAACGATTTGGGGTTTTTGAAAGTTAGAACTTATGCTTTGCTTGTTTTTAGGTTTTCCTTTAGTAAGTTAAGTGAGAACTTGTGAATTTGAGATAAGATTTTGGGTGTATGATTGGTGTTTACATGATTTAATTTCATTAGAAAGTGATTTTGAAGTCTTCGATTGAACATAGAAGCTGATTATGTACGTTTGCCTTATTGCCTACCATATGTTCGACAAAATGCCTCAACCAATGTGCCTTAATTTACATGAACCGTCCAATTGCTTTCAATGAATCATTACTTGAAAGTTTATGAATCATACCGATACTCTTTATGAACCAAAAGAATACCCGTATTTGCCCATTTGTACTACTCATTATGTGTGTTTCATGTTGCTTCACTCATAGCTTTTACGTTTCTTTTGTAGGTTGTTCATCAAGTTCCGGCCATCCTAACATTTCTCATTCGGATGGTGATGCTTTTACCTGGGGTTGAATTGTCTTCTATGTTCCACGATTCATCATTGTATTTTTTTTATTTTTCCCAAGTGTTTACACAATTTTCGCGTTTTGTCATACATGAACCAAGTGATTCACATTCATGAACCATTGCGTAGAAGATAATGAACCATCGCGTTTTGAGGATTAAGCTGTCTTATATGCAGTTTCACATTAAATGAACCGAATGACTAAAGTCCATGAACCGACAAGGTGAACCCGATGAACCTAACACCTGTCGTTTATGAACCGATTGATATGAACTTCATGAAAAGTTGAACGCACCTTTCGTTTTATGCACCAATTCATTAAGTTTCATGAACCTACAAGTTAAACACAATGAACCAAACACATTTTCGATTACAAAAGTTTTGCATTTTGTCATACATGAGCATTTTGTCATTCATGAACCGAGTGATTTAAATTCATGAACCGAGTGATTCAAATTCATGAACCGAAAAATTAAACTTCATGAACCTACATACAATTGAACCCTACTCTTTTCTTTTACATGATTTACGCATATTCCAACGTTCAAGGGTTTTTATGGAGAATTGAACTTGCCAGCTTGATCTTACTTATGGAGGACAATGAACCTACAAGTGTAATACAATGCAGTTTTGGACCCAACAAAATGAACCATATTAAACAAAATGAACCTTCCATTCCTTACATAAGTTCTTTTAAAATAGACCACAGTTTCTAGTTATGTATTTGCTTACAAAAGACCTACCAAAAAAAAAACCTTGACAGCTTCAAGTGGAATCTCAAAATCATCGGAGTCTTCATCCACTTGATTATTTGTCTCTTGGTGATCTTCTTCTTCTTCGCTTTCAGTTACTTCCAGCTCCAAGCTACCGGTCAATGGAGTTGAAAGCTTGAGCATTTTCTTTAGGCGAGGACTTTGGCGTGTCTGTCCAACATCCTTCCTTGTTTTCAAGCCTGTCATATGCAAAATCAAGGTTTAATGAGATTTTCATAAACCTAAGAGTGCATACTCATGAACCCCTAAGTATAAGGTTATGAACTATAATAAGATGATGCAACAAAGTTTTCTTGAGCCATATCATTTGTGTAGGATTTTTTGCAGCATACAACTCTCCTACCCGCATTCAGAGTTTCTATTCATACAAATCAAATCACCAAGAAAGTTCTCAGGCCATGTTTCCTCACAATAGCTAAACCTCCGGGCACACGATGGCACACCTAATCAAAGTCCAACACAAAAAAATGGGAAAAGTGGCTAGCGGACACATTTCGTTTTATGAACCGACAAGTGTTTTTGAATGAACCGATAAATTGAGCATAATGAACCGATAACAAAACCAATCAAGCAAAACAATATCATGAACCGACAAGTGATTTTGAATGAACCAAACGAAATTTCGCCATATGAACAAAAGTGACGACGACGAGATTCTTACGAGATTTCGCCATGGCTAGCGGCAATGGCGATGGCTGGTGACACCGAGCAGGATCTGGCTGACGGAGGGAGGAGCGAATGCCGAAGGGAGCGAGCGGGCGACGGAGGGACACTAGAGCGAGCTGGCGGCGCCGGAGGGAGCGAGATGGCGATGGAGGGACACCAGATCTGGAAAATCTGGTTGACGGAGGAAGGAGCGAACGCCGGTGAGGAGCAAAGGGAGCTTCGGAGATCTGGTTGTTCGTGCCGGTGAGGAGCAAATAGTGAGGGAGGGTCGGATCTCACAAATGGCGGAGGGAGCGACGGAGGTGGGAGCGCCAATGAGGAGCAACGGCGAGGAGAACGGCGGATGAGAAATCGCCGGTGAGCAAAATCGCCTGAGTGAGAGAGATTGTGAGGAGTGAAGGCGGTAGAAAGAGTAATGAGAAAGGGGGTTAGGGTTTGTCCCTTTTGAGTGGGGGTTTATTTGTCTTTTTGGATCAAAATCATTTTATTTCCAAATTTGCCACCTTGTCAGCCCTTTTCCTTATTTTCTTCTTTCATCTCTACCGTTAGATCCGAAGGATCTAACGATAGAGATTGTTTCTCATTTTACACTATAAGGATAAATTGCACCAGATCAAACTCTTATTCTTAATCCTAAAGATGCCAGATCAAATACAAGCTTATTTGAGGTGATTCCCATCGGGAAAAAAAACCCCTTTTTAGGATATAAATTCTGAGTATAGCTCTGGTGCAATTATACCATAGAGTGTAAAATAAGATCCAATTAACACCGTCGGATGTAACAAGTGAACGGCTGAGATTTAAAACAAATGGTTTGATGGAAAAATAAAACAAGTAGGAACGGTGGCATATAGTGTAATTTTAACATATATTTAAGTAAGGGGACAAAAATACCCCAAAAGTATATGATGCCAAGCTCTCTCTCCCCCATCAGATTCTCAACTTCCCATCGAGTAATTTCACCCCTCTCTTCTCTATTCTCTCTCCCCCATTAGATTCCTAACTTCTCATTGATTAATTTCACCCCTATCTTCTCTATTCTTACTCGATTTTGATTTCTTCGACCACCATATCTATATCTCTTCTCCTGTTTCCACCACCATCTTTTTCTAGTTCAAATTCCAATGAAAGGGAAGAGTCTTGGTGGCTCCGAGAGGAACAACGGTGGCTCCGAGAAGAGTCCTGATGGATTTTCGAGTGTGAATATCTCTTGTACGGAGTGTCCTTGCTTAGAATTAGGCTTTAGCAATCATAATCGAAATTGGAGAGTTGGGGATCCCTAACTAATTCTTTGTCCCAAAGCGTATCACTTTTGCAAACCACGATTTCTCTATCGAACCCTCAATTAGATCCTTTTGTGTTTTCTCCTACTACTACTTTCTCATCATCTTCGCTCCTAGTCATGAGGGAGGTGAAGAAGGGCGATGGTCTCATCAAGCAGGCAAAGGCCACAATTCCGCAAAGGAAGTCGTTAAGGATCGGGTATGAGGGCGATGAGGTTAAAGAGATGCATGTATTAGTGGTTTATGTTTAGTGTTTGTCTTTGTGTTGCCCTCTTTACTGTGTTTTCCCTCTTTAATATGGTTAAAAGTGCATGATGTTTGCAAAATGTCTATGTTCACATTAGTTGTATTATGGGTTCATGATTTTGTATGATGCGGTTCATTACAAGTGGTCATACGGTTCATGGACATTACAGGTTCATAATATTTGTTATATTGGTTCACTTATCTGCATGCTTTGGCTCATTATAAATATTAGTATATTTCATGTCATATCATAACCTATTAGCTCAAAATGGCAGAGCAATGTGCACATGCACATAGACGTGGGTTCAAATCCCACATAGGCTAATTCAATTCATGATTTTTGTCTTTTTGTTCATTACATGTCTTCATTTAATTTATGTCTTTTGATTCATTATACCTCATTCTTAGCTTATGATTTTGTAGGTTATTATTCACAATGGTTAATTTTGAAGTTAACGTCTTTTAAGTCATACTAGCTGTTTTTTTATCTGAGGTTATGTGTCTTTTGGTTCATTACATTTGTTCTTTTGGTTCATGTTTTTATAACATTAGGTTCATAGTATATTAATTTGGGCCAAATACATATATGGTTCATGTCTTTGTGCACTTAAGTTCATAGCTATTCTGAATAAGGTTCATGAAATTTATTTCATGGTACTTGCTATTTTATGTTATGAATTATGGTTCATAAATCATATTTTGTAGGTTCATGTATATATACAATTAGGTTCATAGTAAAGTGTCAATAAGGTTCATGAAATATAATTCGTAAAACTTCTTATTTGTGTCGTGTATTTTTTTTCAAAAATAGTATTTCATGGGTTCATGTTTTTGTAAGTTTATTTTCATGATAGTTCTTCCTATGGTTCATGTCTTGTAACCAACATGAAGTGGTATAGATAAGGCTTGATAAGTGAAGTAGACATTGCAAAAAAAGGTTATTTATAAGTGATTGACTTAAAAGAATTAACTCCTTATATCATCAAATTTTAGTTGATTCCAATAGAGTTTGTCCATATTAGCAAACAGATGATCAAATTAGATCACTATCCTTGAAAAACGTACACATAATCCAATAATTACTTCTATAAAGCATGTCTAATTACCGATTCAAGTTCAGTATATATATCTCCGCCTCAAAGACCACAATTTCCCTTAGATTGGGACCGAGATCCCAAAATCATCACTACGAATTGGAATAGTCATGACATCACGAATTACAATAACAACTTGAATTTGGGATGATGGCAAATTTCCTTTATCTAGTAACTAAAAGTTAGGTATCATAATGGATAAAAACGCTCTTATCATAATAATGTATGTAAATAAATTTTATTTAATATGGTTCATAACCATACAAGTATGGGTTCATAAATATATAATTAACGGTTCATAAAAAGGAAAGGTTTATGCCTTTGCAATGATTTCTTTTTATACAGTTTGCTACCAACTTGCACCGCTTGTTATACAATTGTTACCAACTTGCTATAAGAATAAAATTATTTCATCAAAGAAGAATCAATTGAAATTAGAGAATGACAAGGGGAAAACTTGAGTTATCCATTTTGACATTTTATCAAACACATGGTGGGCAATACATTATCCTTTATTTTCAAATCAAAATTTAAGATTGCAAAGCATATACAATCTTTATGAATCGAGTAAAATCAATGAAATTTGGTCTAAAGAACACATATAAACATGACTAGATACATGCAATTCGAAGTATCTAACTTCCAATTTTGAAAAAAAAAATGTGAAACTGAAATCATGTAAAACAATGCCTACCAAAATTCATGAGCAATAGGAAGAAGAGTTAATAAAAGAATCGAGCAAATTAATTAGAAGAAGTAAGAATTGAGCATTAGGAAGAAGAGTCGATCGAAAAGTAGGTTGAAGATTGTACGCTCGAAAGGTAGGAGATGGAAGATTAATTGAGTTATTAATTTGATGTGCATAAAGACAAAATTACCCTTGAGTTTAAAAATATTGAAAGGTCATGCCGTGCCTTCCGCACCGTTGATGTTCCAAATCTAATGTCTCATATATGTTCTCATTTTACACCCTAAGCTTTGATTTCATTTGATCGCTTATCTATAAATTCTAAGTAAATAACAGTCATTAAATTAGGAGAATTTACCATTGAGAATGAAATGGGAAGCTAGATGTATAAATTGTGGTTTAAAAAGAGGTGATGACGTTTTTACAATTATAAGGAATTATAAGGGCATAATTGTCCTTTGGGATTGAAATAGAAGGGGACGGGTCGGAACACAGAGTTTCATTCTTACACCGATTGCTCAATTTCGCCCAAAACTACCACTAGTTTTTGTTGAATCCTTCATCCTTTTGCCCTAAAATTTGCCCCAAATCTTCTTTCATCGAGAGATTTTGGTGCATGCAATGTTAAAAGAGGAGGACGATTACTCCACATATATGTATTTTTTTGTTCGTATGATTTGAGGTGGTGAGAATTGCTCATATTCTTGCATGTTTAAGCCTTCTGTTTTGATTTCTTCGATCCATCACTTTGGGTGTATGTATGAAATAAAGTTAACAAAACGGTGAAATTGAAAGTTTACGGGAAGAAACCGCTCCTCCACCACCTAAAAAAAAGGAAAATGGAAGCGAAGGAGGAGGTTTAAGAGACCAAGAGATATGCCATTAAGAGGATGATGAAGAACAAAGTTGATAAATCAGAGAAACTTAAAACTAATTAAGAGGGTACATTGTACACTACTGAAAAAGTGTACCCAAAGTTGAATCTAAGAAATCTTCCAAATTTGTAACATTTTTCATACATTGGGCCAAAGGGGATGTAAAGCTGTTACTATAAGTAAAGAAAATTTGTTTTTGTTTTGTTCATACATTTTGTTTATGTGATCACATATTTTATAAGATTGTATGCATATTTTATGTCGTGGTTCATATCTTATTAAACATGGTATGTGAATGCAGAACCAAAAATTATAGATGTTTCATGTTCATGTTTTTTCTTAATTTTGGTGCTCATATATTTGATGAGATTGTTCACATATTATATGGCGTGGTTCACATCTTAGTAAAGATGGTATATGAATGCGGAAACAGTTTGTTATGAATATTTTTTATGTTCACATTTTTTTTGAGTGTTCACATATTTTATGAGGTTGGTCACATATTTAATTTATGTCGTGGTTGACATCTTAATAAAGATGGCATATGAATGCAGAAACAAATTTTTTTTATCATCAAAAACAGTTTATTATGTCTGTTTTCATTTTCACCTTTTTTCTTTCAGTGCATATTTATGATGTTGTTCACATATTTTATAACTTAGTGCACGTATCTTAACTCAAATAACTCAATCATAACTCAAATAAAAATGAGTTATCCCTTAAAATTCCAAGTATCATAAACAACAGAATCCAAAAACCTTGGTAAAATCATAAGGACGAAAAGCAAACAACTATAAATCAAACTCGAGGCCATGTCCGAGAATTAGGGTTCATGAATTGTTTGCATTTCGCACAACGTCTTTTCTCCCTTGAACCCAATGAAGATTCCTTTTCTTACTTAATGTGCTTCGGCCGGCGTCCCCTTATTGTTAGCTTCCTTGGGGGGAATATGGTCATCAAAGTTTACATGTGTCAAATGGATCGGGTCGGGTGGATTCGGGTACGGTCTTTTCAGGTTCGGGTTGAGTGCGGGTTCGGATCAATCGAGTTACAAGTCAAGTCGGGTCGGGTCTTCAGAGTTTATTGTGCGGGTTTGAGTTGACCAAACAAGTCAAGAATTTGCATTTTTAATGATAAATAATACTATTTAATAATAAAATATTATTTTACATATATTTTTATAATAACATTTTATTTATAATAGTTTTAATAATAAGAATTTATTATAATATGTATAAGAAAATGTATTTATTCTACATAAAAAGAATCGGGTCGGTTTGGGTTTCAACCCAATCGGGTTCGGGTTAATATATCGGATTCGGTTTTTTCTTTTGCTCGCTACTATTCGGGTCGGGTTCAACCCAAAAGGTTTTGCTCGGTTTGGGTCAGGTCAAATTTTTACAGCTACATCAAGGTTAGATACGGATTCTCTTCCCGACATAATAATCACTTAGATCTGGATTCTAAAGCATTGTGTCGTCAACACTATTGACACTACTAGAATGAAACATCTCACCATGTAAAATAATAGAATTAACGGACCCCTTACAAGGCAAAAAAGTGGAATAAAAATGGAAGATCAGGATAACACATTTTTTGATGGTACGTTCACATTAAAATGAATTATGTTCACATTTAGACAGAGAACAAATCATACTCAAAACTGTTTCTATTCAAAATCTTTTAAGACCGAAAATTGAATTGTTTTATGAAATCGATTTGAATTAGTTATAGTTACTTATAAATCATGAAAAAATTCATATGATGATTACATGAAGTTTTCTAATTGTCATAAAATTTTAAGAATTTATTATGTTCTTTTGCTGATTAATAAAATCGATTAAATCAACACACAGAATTTCGTAATAAATTCGTATTATATTTTAAATTAATTATATAAATTCCTACAAATTATATATGTTCTGTAAAGATGATTTATGAATTATATACAGTCTCTTTAAATATTTTATTCGACTTTTGATGCCTAAAGAAAACAACTTTCACAAAATAGAGTATTAAAGATAAGGATACCATTTTTAATTAAATAAAATAATTACGAATGTAAATTAACAGATTAAGTAATTCTAAGTCATTTTGATGTTGTTATTATTTACGTAATTGTTATTTATATTATAGTCTATTTTATCATAGTTTAACTAGTGAATTATAATTACCCATAAAGGTTGTATTTCTATTTTATGAACATAAAAATGAAAACATTGATTCTTGATCCTTAATTTTTATCATGACTAAGAGTTAATAAATGTAAACGATAGATTTTCAAAAAGTGTTTTTCTAAGGCATATGTAAGATTAAAGAATTAAAATCAAGAGTGAAATAATAATTGAAATATACTATAAGAACATGAGTATGTATAATACATAAAATACTTATATACATATAAGATATTTAGCATACCTTTTGAATCCAACATTTTTCTAGATAATGAAAAACAAAATAAATTCATATCATTTATTTTGTCGTTGTTAATGAAACAGGAAACGAACCTTGTTCGTAAGGATTCACCTCGTTGACAAACTACTCTTTTGCCTTTGAATCAAGGCAAGTGGACGGTTCTCGCTTGCATAACTGTTTTAAATATTGTTGGGAAATTTGTGTGCTAATAAATGAATTAGGATTTATTGTTATAGCATTAATAACCTCATTATATATATGTAGGATGTATATATTGCTAGACTGCGCTAGAACTTGGACTTAGGTCTCGATGTTGTGGCCTTATGTGTTTCGTCTCCATTGAGACTTGATGTGGACTTAGCGTAGTATTAGGGGTGTGGGCTAGATCCTAGACGCCTCTTTAAAATATTTGCATTAGGATGGACCTATACCCTAGTGCCTGGTCATGACCGTGCCGCCCCATCCGAATATGGGGGGGGGGGGTGATTGCACCTAACTAGTGCCGCCCCATCCAAAAGACTAACCGTCCGTTTTTTTTCCTTGCATGGTCGGCTGGTGTCAACGTGTATTTACGTCGTGGCACATCAGGATTCGAGCCGTTGGAGTCTCAAGAGGAGTGAGTTGAAGACTTGGAGCATTTCTTGCAAGGTTATTTTCATTTGAATTTATTTAAGAATAAATGAGATACTTTTATTGTAAGGATCGTTTGTTATCGAGTATTTCCGCACTTTCGTTTTAATCATTCACAATTACTGTTTTGGATTGTAAGACAATATAAGTTTTCATATCTATTTATTGATTTTAGATATTTTTTATTGTTGTGTTACTGTATAAGCCTTGGGTGGCTTTGGGTGTGAAATCCAAGGTCACTAGCGTATAGCATACCCGAGATAATGTTGGGGTGTTACAAGAACAATGCTCATAACCCAAGACTTTCATAGAGCATGTTATGTGCAACTTCATACAATGGAAAAAAATAGACAAATCACTTTTTTAAAGACAACAAATCAAAGACAATATCAACAGTAGTGCGCCCATAAATCAATTCAGAACAATTTAAACCGGAAGTGAGTTGAAATTGAGTTAAAACATGAAAAAACAATTGATGGAAACAAAAGTCTCAAAATTAAAAAGAGAATGATGGAATCACGACCCAAGACATAGGAAGAAGATGTTTGATTGAAACAAAGAGCTCCAAGATTTTAAAGCACGAGTGAATGATTGTGAATTATTTTCAATTGAAGAAGGAAGAGGAAGAAGGGTGCCTCGTGGGTTTATTAAAATTAAAGAGGGGACCACTTGTAATCTTAGTAATCCATATAACCAGTTCAATGGTTGTGAATAATTTAGAATTTACATCTTAGTAGGGATTTTTATTTGATCCAAAGCCAACTTATTTTAACAAAAAAACCGTAAACATATTTCACTACTAGGAAAGGGGTCTTTAACGACCAACAATTTTGTCGTTATATGTCTGAAAACTTGTCGTTAAAGGTATTAACGACGACAGAAATTTTGTAGTTTGTTCGTTGCAATAGGTCTTGACGTTATTGGTTTTAACGACCATGTTCGTCGTTAATAATTAACGACGAGATTATTGTTTGTCGTTAACATTAACGACAATATGGAGGTTTATCATTAAGCATTAACGACAACATGTCTTGTCATCGTTATTGGTTAACGACGATATTTGCGTTCGTCCTTGTTAGCTAATCAATAAAGACAAAAGTATGAACCATAACGACAGAATAATTCCTCGTGGAAAAGATTCTAACAGGTGAAATATTGTACAATAACGACCATATTTTTCATCGTTATATATGCCTGCTCAACAATGTTTATTCGAATCGGGATTTAAAACATTACTCTCACAATTCATCTAAGTGCTTAACAAACAAAACAAATCATATATAAATTCTGAAAACTATATATTTAATCATAAAATTCAATTACATTCAAAGTTCACAATTTTTGTATATATCCAAAGCAAAATAAAATGAAGGAGTCCATATGATCTAATATTCTGATTCTAAAAGCATATATATATATATGCTCTAACAGGCTACAAATTATATATTTGTACAATGAATGCATGACAATGTGCTTCTCATCTTCAAGTACCTATAAAATCAAAACAGAAAACAAAAGTGAGTAACATATTGATCCCAGATTCAAAACAAAAAACAACATAATCTCAGTTGCGTTATAGGAAAGGGTCTCCTCTAATTTGATCATGACATTAACAGTCATCTCTTCCTGCGCTTTGAATTCACCTAGCAAGAGCAAAACAGAATTAACAAGTACTCAATATGGAGGCCACTGTGGACTAACCACCTGCAAAATCATAATCTCTAATATTACCGGTGCGTAACTACCAATCAAATAACTTGAGTCTGCTCCTAAATTCAATATATATTAGATTCACACGCTAACAAGTCCAGGTTTCTGCTATAAGAAAATTCCATGTATTTCCTGATTTAGGTGTAGCTATGAGCATTCAAACAAATTTTATTAAGACATCACAACTCTATTGGGGTTACAAACCCCATCAAGAGGTCAACACAACAAGCAATCTGTTTAAAGTAAGGATTATGGACTACATCAAGAGTGCTAAACACGAGACTCATTCTGCTGCCAACAATAGAGGGTTCCTCAGCATGTCCTGTAACCGCCATATGCTCCATTTTTAAGTCTTCACGGGAAGCCTAAAATCAATATACAGAAATCAACATCCATACCAAACGGTTCTGAATGTGCCAAGGATGAAACCTACAACAAAACAAGAGAATATTCAAACACCATACAATGAACAAAGAAGGTATTACCAGCTAATACAAACTACATACAATGAACACAAACAAACATGAAACAGATTCAGTTCATCCTGAAACCACTCTTCTACTCAATTCACATCCCACTTGCATCACATCATAGCCAAAATCATGGCAAGGTAATAGACAAGAGCATAAACAAACACCAAATATATTCAATTCATGTATATACGTATTTATAATATCTCAGTTCTGTGTAGAGATCAAAATCAGGAAAACACTAACAACAAGCAAAAATAAACAAGAACTGACAGAGTATGAGTGCAGGATACTTGAAGTTATCAGAACTGTAACAATCGAATAAGAAGTCATTACATTCACCTCACAAAGAAAAGTTACCATAGCAGTCATTTGCATTCTGACAATTACATACGTTTCCTTCAAACAGTGAGGCATCATATAATCTTTCAGAGCAAAGGTTGTATACTTTGTAAATTCCCTACATGTAAGGCACCAACTGCAATTCAAATCTCAACTAAGGAGCTACCTCAGCAATATTTGGTCAGGAATTTATTGTTAAAGACAAAAATTTAATAAGAAAGTCTACTATAATAGAAAGGGATAGGCATCATCATTTCACACTCAAGCATCAAGCATCCTCATCAAAAGTTCCGAAGATAAGGATGCACAATGAAAAAATGGGGTAAATGATACAACCTCCATATCACCAATACGTGGTTCGGCTCAGAGGAGATGATAACCATTGATTAGCTTTCTTATTTAAGGTGATTGCACTCAGATAATAATGAGATTCTTACTCGTTTTATTTTTTTTCTTTCAGTCACGATAAAAGAGTAACCATCTATTGCTAAAAAAGAAAAGAGTAACTATGTATTGCTTAAAAAAGAGAGTAACTATGAAGCTAAATTTTCAAGACATGATGTAGATAGAGTTAAATCACCTTATGATGATTTCAAAGAATCTGATCACTTCTTCCATGTGGTTTCGATAGATACCCTACATCACGTGGTCACTTTAGTATTACAGCTTATGTAAGAGGTGATTACCTAGCAGATTAAAACAGCTATAAATAAGTTTCAAGGAATTACCTCAACATATCCGAAAAAACCTGAACTCATATCACCAGCAGGGAATCCTATAACATTATGTTCTTTGTTATGTATGTCATATCCAAATCAAATCCACCTTCCTGAAGATATAGCAGCAGAAATATTATGCAAGAATATTTGAAGGATCAACACATTCTAATGAGAACTCTACACACAGAGTCAGGCCAAGAAGTCATATAGGATATTAATAATTACATGATGGGACAATGAATGCACCATGAAATATTATAAATATATAAATGAAAAGAAACATACAAAATGTTTTTCTATTTTAGAACACATTCATAATATAATAATGAAAGAGAAGAATTTACTTGCCTGGTATCTTCTTTTGTTTTGAGATACAACATGTCGAGCTTTGACAATCACAGCTTTTACAACACTCTTGGATGAATCAACTATTACTTTAGTGATATTTCCGAAAATATTTGAATGTGCTGACATCCCATCAGATCCTTGTTCTGGAGTTTGAGCTCTAGGAGACAATCACATGGATATTCCACTTGTAAGCCTTGCAAAAGCTAATTTAGCAAAACTTGGTTCACCCTCTCCTCCAGCTAGTGGCTGGGGAATTTCCAGAGTTTTTCCCCATAGAGATACACCAGAAGTGGAAGTCTTAGATGTTTTATTCAATAGCAATAACGACAGTATTAAAAGTAGGTGCAGTTTACTTTCAGGCTTATTACGACCAACATTTATATTTCTCGCTATTTAAGGGTGTACATATACCTTTAACGATAAAATTTTCACTTCGTCGTTATAGGTTGGTCGTTAAAGCCCCCTAGTCTAGTAGTGTTTGGGTACTCCGATCAAGTATATATTATGAGGTCGTGATTAATATGCACTTTTCCTTTTAGGATTTTAAAGTTCTTCAGGCAAAATCATTTACCTTGTTCTAATATTCGTCTAAATAATCTAGTAGTAGCGGATGTCCATGCCTGCCTTGATCGTCCCCTTCCATGGTAATAGGTTTCACACCTACACCGCAAGTGTACGGGTCGTGTGTAGTATTATCAAGGTGTCGATCTCTAGGACGTAGGTAGCATTGGTTGAACCGACAAACAATTAGCTAGGTCTAAATAGAGCCAAATAAGGAGAAGAGGATGAAATTGAAACTAACAACTAGCAATCAACTAGAAATAGAACAAAGCAAATGACGTAAAGACAATGAGGAAAGACAATCCTAGAGTTAAGGTACTCACACTATGAACCTAGGCAACACATTGCAAGCATGCATGAATTTTGAATAAACCATGGTTTGGAGGAAACTACCTAATTTCATTGTCTAATCCAATGGGACCAAACAATTGTGCCTAGAATACGGTAAATCATCCACTCTCGTGGCTTGATAACCCGGGACTTGGCCCTTTGGGTGCTATAGGGCTATGAATCGGGTCAAACCCTCTTCCACCTTCGTGGCTTGACTGAGCAATCCAACTCAAGCCTCTATCGATAGTTGATCCTCTCAAGAGATTCCCAATCAATTCTCATATCAAGCGATTCTCAATCATTCAATCCTAGAGTTCAAGTGGGAGATAAGGTCTCTCAACACAAATCCCACACCTAACTTCCTATTAACAATCTAACCTCTCAGTCGCAATCATCAATAAAGCTCAAATCACAATCAATTGGGCATTAAGTACATATGATGTAAATAAGCCACAATCAAATCTCAATTCATGCAAGCAATCCAAAGTTCTACCTAGAATCCATGGAGTTCTCCCCAAACCCTAGGATTTGGGACTCTAACAAGACATGGAAAGCAAGAGAAATGAAGAAGAGAGAAGGAAATTCATACCAAAGTTCATTCTATTGATTGAAAAGGGTAAGAGTCTCCAACAACTTTCTTCAATTCTCCAAAGAAACAAGTAAGAACAAAGGGTCTAATATGGAAAAAATCCCCAAAAGGGGGAAAGGAAGATTCTCTCTAATATGGAAGGAGAGGGTATTTATATAACCCCAAAAGGAAAAGACTTAAAAGAGGAAAAGAGGGGCGCCGTCGCGAGACTCGGGCTGTGACCCGGCCCGTGATTGGCCGCCCGGGTCAAAGGCTGGAAACCGCACGAATCAGTACGAGAGAAGAAGGGCTTACCCGGGCTGTGACCCAGGCCGTGACCCGCCGGGGTCACACAACCCTGGCCACAACCCGACTGGGTCACAACCGTGGTCAGGGCCCGGATGCCCCGGGTCTTGCCTTCTCACTTCGTCGTCTTGTGCTCTTGGCTCGACTTTTGGTTTGCTTCTTTTGGCGTCTCTTCGGACTTCTTCTTGACTCTGTCTTCATGCTCTTGGACTTCATGTATCTCTCCTTGATCTTCATCTTGATCTCCATAATCCGATTCTCCTCCATTTTATCTTGAAAAGCGCACAAACAAGGTGTAGAGTCCGAACCAAGACTCTAAACCAAAAACAACTAAAATTTAAGCCTAAAATGGAGAAAAACAAACCAAAACATAGTCAAACAAGAGCTAATATGCATCCTAGGCATGAACTAAATGCAAGCCATCACATGGCTTTTTTAATCGCCATTGGTTTTGAGACACTAACCTTCTAATCAATCACTTAACTAGTCGTCCATTGTTCTAAGATATGTGGTTTCACTTTTTTCGAATTTCACTTTCGTTCTCTTAACATTGAATTTGATTTCACCTCTTAATTTCAATTGATTTCAATATGACTGTGAATCGATCTGAAGTTTTGAGTATATAACTCTTTCAAATTATTTTTTCTCATTGTTCATTGTTGAAAAGTGCTAGTATGATGTTTTGATGGAAGAGTTTTGAGATGTACATGGGCTTGCTACACTTATGTGTAGAAAGTACTTTTTGCAAAAAAGTATATTTTTTTTACATCGATATTTATAAAAAGTAACTAAATTTCACGTATTTTGAGATATAAAAGTATATTTTCTAAAAAAAAAACTTTCTACACAAAAGTGTAGAAAGTAATGAAATTGAGAAAATCAAGTAGATGAGAAGAGATTGGACAAGCATGAGATATTTCACCAATTAAATAAATTAAAAGTTTAGGAACAACCTACAATAATGTGTAGATAAATAAAACACGTTTGTTAATGTAAGGTTCACGTCAAATCGTAGACGTTCATATAATATAATAACGATCTTTCTAATCTCTGCCCTGAGGGTAGACCTATCAAATGGGCAGGCTCATCCGGATTCAGGTTCGGTCTTCTCGGTTTCAAGTTGAGTTGGTGTTCGTGTCAAGTCGGGTCGGATCATGACAGGTTATCATGCTGGTACGGGTTTGTCAACGTGTCTTGAATGTAAGATTTTGAATGATTATTAAAACATATCATAATTAAATAATAATGATTTTATAGTTCTTAATAATTAGATATATCATAATTTTAAAATACATAATAAATTGGGTCTACAAGTCGGTTCGTGTTTCAATACAATAACATTCAGATTAATCAGGTTCGGTTTTTCGGGTTTTAGGTTAACGACTTAACATCTACGGGTTTCAACCCACTGTTTTTGGGCCGGGCGGGTCACATTTTGATAGCTTTACCTAAGGGCATAGGATATGCAAGCCACATTTAGAAACTAAAAACCCTAAAAGGAAACACATAAATCCATCACAAAAAGTTTACAAAATCACTAAATAAATAAAAACAACAAAAATTTCTAAACTATAATGCTTATCCTATACCTTAAGGACATACCTTAGAAAATTCGATATAAAAATAAGTTGAAATAACACATTTCTCTTAGGACCTTTATCCAACCACTTATAGGCTCGCTACTAAAAAACATATGAACAATAAGCATGCATGATGTCATAATACGTGAGTTGTAGTAGAAAATATATGAACAATAAAAAAATATATGAACCAAAAACATAAATATGTGAATTATAAAAAAAATGTGAACCATAGTAGAAAACATGCATGAAAGGAGACAAAGAGAGAAATAGACCTAATTAAAGAAACGTCACCGTGTTGATATTCTGCCCCTTTTTCCTATAGATGTTGATTCCCGGAAAAACCTTCCTAAACTTGTAAACTGTAAATGTGAACCACAAATATAAATATGTGAACTAGAAAAGCTGTTATTAAGGACCAGTTTAATACATGTAATACCATAATTTCGTAGTATCTTCTATTAGGAATTGGATTACTACACATGGTAACATAATAGCACATAATTATACAAAACCAAAAACATCCTCTTGGAATTCATGTATTTCTGTTTTTGACTCAACATTTACAATTGATATGCACAATTATGATGTGTATTTAGATAGGGTTTTAGCTTGCTTTTAGTTTGTATTTTAGGTGCTAATAGTGGAGTTTTTGGAGTGTTGAAGAAGGAAGAGATGAGGTGCATTGTGGATTACTAAGGGTTGGAATGAATAGAAATTGAAGATTTACGTTCTGTGATTAGCGGCAACCGCCGCCAGGGCTCGACGATGTTCCGTCTTAAAACGCTATGTTTTGATTATTGTTTTGGATATTGTTTTTAATTACAGTTTTAACGTATGTTTGCCCATTTGTTTTCTTCTATTTAAGGATGATTTAGACTTTTGTTCTAGACCTAGTTTTCAGGTGTACTTTTGGATATTTTGTTCTTATTAAGATTTCAATGGATAACTAAGCAACTTTTGCTTAGATAGACAATTGAAGCATCGTTTTGATTAAGTTGTGAGATTTCTAATTCCTTATCTATTGCATGAGAGATATTCTCTCGATTGAATTGTTATTTACTTGTTTCAATAATTTCTAGTCTGATCATTTAGGATTTGTTGTTATTAGATCATAGCTAGATTAAGAGTGTTTTTGGTTGAGCATCTCTGTTTCATACGTAGCAACTACATTGTGCTAATATCTGGTTGTATTAGTCTTATATAGAAGTGAATTGATTTGCATTCGAAGGTAAAACTGGTTGTTTTATCCTAGTTTTTTTATCGAATTATATTCGTGTTCTTGAATGCTACTATTAATTGAATCTTGATAGTTTCATGATTGTTTAATTAGTTAGGATCAATAGTATGTGGGTGTGTTATTAATTATAATTGAAAAGGAATTGCAATTTCCATTTCATGAGATATTGAAGTGAAATTAATGATCAAAATGTCAAGCAAATGTGGATATTTGTTTGTCTAAGCTATTTCCAAATACTATTACCGAAAAAATTGATTTGTTAGTTTTGCATGTTTAGAGAGGTTATTAAATCCATGAACCCTCCTTTGTTACTTAGTTTGACACAAACTTCACCGTAAAAGATAATTTGTCTTCATGCGGATTCGACCCTTGGTTTGTACTACAATTTTAATTTAGTTTGGATTCTTTGCATATTAGTGATTTCAGACGACTAAATCACCATTAGCAACAGTTTATAGGATAATGGGTATTTTAATTTGATTCAAAGCCTTTTCTATATGCATGTAAACTACAATATGAAATATGTGTATTGCAAATATAAATATGTAAACTACAAACAAAAATATGTGAGCAACAAGAATATGTGAATTAATAAATAAAGTTTTTGTATATATTTGCTAAAGTGTCACAACGTCAATGTCATACAATTTTTCCTAGATTGAGCTTCCATTCATTTTGGACCATTAATATTACATATCTAATAGACCATGCTCATTTATAGATAAAAACAAATAAATAGTGCAAATCTACGTTAAAGGAATGCCATGCTATTGTAATATTATTATTGCTTGCATTACTCTTCTGAAAAATTAAATTTAGAAAATCCATGACTAAAAAGGGTACTTCTCAAAAAGTCGAATCAGAGACTTTTAGGTACTCCTTTAGAAGCTTAATTGTTTGAATGAATAACAAAAGACTAAATATCATGACAAAAATTCGTAGAAGAAGAGGCTTTACTCTTGGTGCACTCGAGTATCGTTTTATTAATGATAAAAGTAGGGGCCCAGTAGTCATTAAGCGGAAGACTTTCTAACCCCGGACATCATAAAAAAAAATTAAAGAAACCCCCTCTAGCGAAACACAATCAATGAACTCCTAAAGGATACAAAAAAAAAAAGCAATAGAAGTGTTGGGACGATATCAATGACTGCTTTGTACTTGATATTTTTCCCACACAACCATCTCTTAGTTTTGATATGACAAACTCACTTTGATTCTAATAAAGTTGTCCAAATATTCAGGAACGCTAGTTTTGAAAAGGACAACAAGTGTATGGACGTTCCTGAGATTAAGGGACGCTAGCTATCAGGAGTAAGGACTAGCGAAGTGACTACTTGAGCAAGGACACAGTCCCACGCAAGTAGGAACGCGAGCTTCAACTCCACGCGTCCTTATTTGGCACCCGACAGGTTGACATCACTCGACAACATTTGATCATCCGGGACACGTGGAGACCAATCCTGTAAGCGGAGTCCTACACAGCTGGATACATGGAGCTTCCCTTCATCACCTCCATACCACGTGGAGGCCGATCTTGTAGCCACGTCCATAAAGGGCATGATCGTCAGAAGAAGTGACGCCCTTCCCCAAGTCCTATAAATTTCTTAGGATCGATTCGGGGAAGTCCTTTCACAAGGTTTTGTTGGTGTACCTTGAGGATTGTGCTTAGTCCAGCATGACCAAGACGGCGATGCTAGAGGTCAGCGTCCTTGGTTGAAACAGATAGACACAACTCAGTAGCAGACTTGAACTCTTGATTGAAGATGTAGACATTGTTCTGGCGTACTCCTTTGTGGACAACTCTGTTTGATTTCTTGTTGATAACAAGGAATTCCTTTGAGTCAAATGTGACTAGGTTTTCACCTTGATCACACATTTGAGAGACACTAAGGAGATTGAAGCCAAAACCTTCAACAAGGCTCACATTAGTTGCTTTGATGGACGAATTCAGAATTGCAGTTCCCGTCCCTTTGATCTTCCCTTTTCCCTTGTTGCCAAACGAGACAGTTCCTCCCGTGGCACTATTTTGGATAGAAGTGAGATGGATCTGGCTTCCTGTCATGTGATTTGATAGAAAAAGCACCTCGGGAATGGCTCAATTTCTTGGTTCATGCTTAGTCTATTGGGGATCAAAGAAACAGAACTCTGTGGCGCTTTCAACTGCGGAAGCTGAGTACGTTGCTGTCTCGTGATGTTCACAGGTTATTTGGATCAAATATCAATTTGAGGACTACGGTATCAACCTTGAAACTATTACTATTCTTTGTGACAACACAAGTGCTATTGAAATTGCTAAAAATCCTGTTTTTCATTCTCGCACAAAGCATATTCATATAAGGCATCATTTCCTGCGTGATAATGTTGAACTAGGACTCATTAGTATGGGGCATGTGAGGACTGAAGACCAAGTAGCTGATATTTTCACTAAGGCGCTTGATAGACGTCCCTTTGATCATCTCAGGTTGCTCTTGGGGATGATAACTTTTAAGTAGCAAGTCCCGTTCTACTATTCCCTCAATATATGATTGGCTACGTTTAGTAGATTCTAAGTGTTTAAGGACTATCATGCATTGAATTCACTTTTGCAAGGACGCTAGTCTAAAACTTTATTTGTATGCTACTTTGGAACGCCATTCAATTTTCTCTATTCGTCTTGAAAAGAGTATCCCTGATCACTTAACCCACATCATAAGCCAAAATGATGGGAACTCTAAGCTTACCCTAGCCGAGAACTTTGCAAAATCGTCTTATGAGCTTCATATTTTCTTTACGGGACGCACTTGCTTTGTTCTCAAAATGGTTCGAGAGGTGATCATAGAGACATTTGCTCAGGTTCTTTTTATGCTAAAGAGGTAATTGTGCTAAGTCAGAGAGGACGCTAGTTGCTCAAAATCGTTCAGTATGGGACACTAGGTGTTGAGTTTTGATCAGGTTGTTAAGGAAGTTGAAGCGTCGTGAGATTTGAATTTTGAACGTTTGAACTTCGCTTATGGAAGACAGTTGTAACCGCTAAAGTCTTAAGGGGGAAGTTTTGCCATGTGTTGCACAGGGATTCACCGTACTATTTACCAGCATGCCCCTGGCCCCTCTATATGAGCTCTCACCTGTCTTCATCCCACATTTAATGCTCTTAACCACTTCCTTGCTCTCAAATTCGCTCTGCCCTCTCTCTAAGATTCCGACGACTTTCTCTAACTACAATTCAATCAGAATATGTCTTCTTTGCTTAGGGACGTAGCTGAAGCTTCTACCGGCGGGAAGAAGAGGAGATTGGTGAAGTCCCACACAATAGAAAAGCCAATGCAAATCGTGCTTGACGAATCTCTAATGGACTTCATCGACAAGATTCCGAGGACGCTGTTTGAGCCAAAATTTACCAAAGGAAACTTTGTTGGTGATTTTAGTGTTATCACCTACTGTTACCTAGGGGTAACAATGCCATTTGGTGTGGTCAGGATTCATACGACACTATGAAGGACTCACTTCGCTATATCACGGGTTTGGGGGTCGGAGTGCACACTCGTGTAAGCTTAGTTGAGATCTAGAGGGAGATATGAAGGAATTATGATGTTACCTATAGGGTAACAGGATGTTACTATAGGGTAACAGTGGAATGGTGTCTCTAAGACAAGAGTTAGACATGATGTTCAAGCTGATCTATAAGTGTTGTTACTGGTATGGAACAACGACTTTGATGTCTAAGATGATTGACAAGTGTTGTTACCTGGGATGTAACAATGGCTTTATTGTCTTAGAAGGAACAAAGATGTGTCTTACGGATTGTTCTATCTAATGGAACAGTGACTGTTTCCTTTGTGAGTCAGATGGTGTAACCGTCATGCAACTGACGTGAAACGACTTTGTAACTTCCTTAATATGTTGTTAATTAATGGTGACGTGGATAATATTATGTCTTCCACGTGTGGCTGTTGGTAACGACCGATAACCACATGTAATTGCCAGTAACGGCTAGTAACTGGCATTAATCGTTCCTTGTAACTGCTCCCTTGCCTATATATAAAGGCTGTAGGGACGATAGTGTTGGGGTTAGAATGTTTTGGTTCTGGTTGGTTCTTTGGATCATTGGGAGAACGATTTCTCCATGACTGAACTTCACTGATCTTCGGTGGGAACAGATGTTGTAGAGATCCCAACACCTAAAAATGAAATCAAGATTCCAACATTCGAAATCAATATTTTGAGATCAATCATATGGTACCAGAGAAGACAACCAGTTTGAAGTTGGAGGAGATCAATGGAAGATTGGTCGTCCTACATAAGAACCCAAGATCCGATGGAAATTGATCCATATTTTCTCAAGTTTAATTTTGAGAAAGAAAGGTCTTTTGGTCTTGATATTATTCTAAAGAATGATATGTAATGGTTGATTATGAGCCATGCGTGATCTTTTGGTCATGAGATTAGAATTCACATGCATGGAAGTGTGTTGTATACAAGTCCATGGTTTCTTGTTACTCTTAACGAGAATTGATTTAATGTGATACCTAAGGGTGTGTTAATCATATAAAAGAGATTATTGTATGATTATGTAAGGCCAATGGAATTTTGGATCACATCGAATTTCGGATGACTGTTTCTCTAGAAGGGATCAGTGAACGTTTTTCCCCTTTAGGGAGATGTGTTTGTTTTGTTCTTTAAAACAGAACGAGATCCTTCTATGGATATGTTAATCACTGGATAATGATAAGACATGAGTAATTTGCATTGAAATGTTTATGACTCCATGTAAGTCATAGGGTAACAATGATAGTGACTCACATACTGTTTCCTTGAAGGGAACTGATTGTTTATCGAAGATAGACTGGAAGTGAGCAATACTCCTCGAAAGGGGGAGGTTTCCCAAATGAGTCTACTATACCTTGTGTGTAGATTACTCATGTATAAATCCAGATTACTCTCTTGAGTCTACTGGTTAAGGCCCTACTGTGTTACATAGATTGGCTATTCGACTCTACTGTTCCCATACAGATTAGTCGGTTTCATTTCATTTTGCTAATGTAATTTGTTTTAATCTTATAATTACATTTGAATGCAGGTTAATGAGGAAGGATTTAAACAATGTTGCAGGATTTTCACTCATATCAACGTTATGGTTAGTTGGAGAGGTTGAACGTGACTGTTCCCCTCCTGAAATCCAATGTCCATTGGAAGGATTGAAATGTCCTTGGAACTATGGTGAATGGCACGTTACATACGTGGTGTAAGTGAGAAATTATGAAAAGTACTCCTTGAGGACAATGTTCCCATTAAGCGCTCTTCTTGAGAGTAGTATTGTTCCCTAGAATTACAAATGCTATGTGAAGGGAACAATTGTGTCTCTTTCTATGTACACACATAAGTTTCTAAGCAATAGAACAAGAATTTCCCACATGAATTTTGGTAGGAAAAGATCAGACTTAATTCATGTTGAGTTTGTGTCTGAAGTGGTCAAAAGACTACTCAAGCCTAAGAGGTAACAATGGGCAAGATAGTTGTACGAATTGCATCTTTGGATATGCCACGCATTCCAAGGTTATGAGAGGCTGATGTTATCTTTGGGATTAAGATAAAAGTGGAGGAAAGCGGAGTTTTATCTTTATCCCAATCTCATTACATTGAGAATGGGTTGAGGTTGAGGGATCAATGTCCCTAGATAGGACTGGAAACGTGTCCTTGGGAACGATGTCATTTGACAACATGAACTTGTTTCTTGTTTAGAAATGAAACCCTCAACATTCCCAGTTGAGAATGTCATTATTTTCTTGGATATTAAGAAAATGTTGAATGCAAGTTGGATCGGTTAGAGAACTGTTACTCTAAAGGTGGATGTATATTTCTACTAAGAAGATCAACATCGGTTCCTGGATGGTGGAAAACGATCTAGCATTCTGATTGACAATGGAACGAGGCTGGTAGTGTGAGTTGTAGCCTGGGTTGAGGTAACAACTCTAGAAGTAAATCTACCATGTTTCGTGAAGGCTAAAACTGATTTCAACTATGTGAGCATAGTAACTCTGGCCAGAGGGTAACGATCATGCTTGTTGATACCAAGTCACATCTTTGATGAGTGGTATAGCATAGTTCGTGGATTTATGACACATAGTCTGATTTTAGTTGTTTCCATTCCATGGAAAACAAGGTTGGATGATCACTTGACAAAGTGGTTAGACCTAGGGGGATGAGAATGAAAGACCCGCATAGCTTTCTAGCGATGGGATACCCAATTCCTACCTAATGAAAATTAGGACAGAATTCAATGTGGAAACCCCATTCCTAGAAACTGTGAGCACAACCGTAACAGTTCCCAAAGTGTGCTCTGTTCCTACAAGTTGGAGGTTGAAGACATAGTCTTCTTAATAGTTCCTTTGAAAAAGTGCAATGTAGGTGCATGATGAAAGGATCTACCTATATGAATGTGAAGTTTTGCCGCTTCATGAAGCTTCGGGTTGAGCTTTGTATACATTCATGAATAGATATGGACTCAGGGCTATAATAGAGTCAAGTTATAACTTTAGAGATGTAACGAGACTTGTGTGTGTTATCTTCATTCATCCAAGACACCATGATTCCCGGACGTTTGAAATGTGTAACTACACTAAAGTGGAAATTCAATCGTCACGACATTTTCGCTTATGCACGAGTTTGGGACAAAGGCTGATTATTTTATGAATCAGGGATTACACTAAAATGGGGGAGGATTGTTGGTGATTTTAGTGTTATCACCTACTGTTACCTAGGGGTAACAATGCCATTTGGTGTGGTCAGGATTCATACGACACTATGAAGAACTCACTTCGCTATATCACGGGTTTGGGGGTGCGGAGTGCACACTCGTGTAAGCTTAGTTGAGATCTAGAGGGAGATATGAAGGAATTATGATGTTACCTATAGGGTAACAGGATGTTACTATAGGGTAACAGTGGAATGGTGTCTCTAAGACAAGAGTTAGACATGATGTTCAAGCTGATCTATAAGTGTTGTTACTGGTATGGAACAACGACTTTGATGTCTAAGATGATTGACAAGTGTTTTTACCTGGGAGGTAACAATGGCTTTACTGTCTTAGAAGGAACAAAGATGTGTCTTACGGATTGTTCTATCTAATGGAACAGTGAATGTTTCCTTTGTGAGTCAGATGGTGTAACCGTCATGCAACTGACGTGAAACCACTTTGTAACTTCCTTAATATGTTGTTAATTAATGGTGACGTGGATAATATTATGTCTTCCACGTGTGGCTATTGGTAACGACCGATAACCACATGTAACTGCCAGTAACGGCTAGTAACTGGCATTAATCGTTCCCTGTAACTGCTCCCTTGCCTATATATAAAGGCTGTAGGGACGATAGTGTTGGGGTTAGAATGTTTTGGTTCTGGTTGGTTCTTTGGATCATTGGGAGAACGATTTCTCCATGACTGAACTTCAATGAAGAGTCTAAGTCCATTTTACATGAACTCTAAGGTTCGATCCATTACAAGAGCCTTGTATGGATTGGAGGGTTTGTCTTATCTCACTTCAAATTTCGTGGATTCCCTAAGGCTCGAAAGGGGCGAAATATTGATTTCGGAAAGTGACTACACGATTCAAACCTATATCGGTACAAGTACATATGATTGATCTACTGAAGAAAGTTCGTCTTCAACAACTTCCACGAAGAGGCGTTCTACAACAACTACAGAGCACTGTTCCCTGGTTCGACAAAGTTGCTGTTACAAGGGGAACAACGCCAGGCACCAGCAGATTGAAGATCTTCGGTGGGAACAGTTGTTGTAGAGAGCCCAACACCTACAAACGAAATCAAGATTCCAACAAACTTTGGCCTAGATCGGGCCTGATCGAGATGAATCACGAAGAACAAACTCAATGCTAAAAGTTGTGAATTGTATTGAATGTACGAATGGGTGTGTAAAACAACGTAACCTTGCTTCAGGGTTTACAATTGATTTATATAGTACCCTAGAAGGTCAATCTATCTTATGAAGAAGATAAGATAATACAAGATTCTATCCGATTCTAATCTTAACGACATGATTCAGCCAAAATCTATCTTATATCTTTGATTCTATCTTGTTCGACCGACTTCCCTCTCCGCCGTTTCTCGTTGTCCTCTGAAGAAGCAGCAAAGAAGTACTAATCAGGTCTTGATACTTCTTTGGCAAAAAAGTGGGTCCAACAATACCCCTAAATGTAGCATCCGAAATTCGAACTTTGAATTTTGAATGGTGCATTTCTGTGATGTGACGTTAGGGTCTACTCGATCTTCGGGATTTTTTCCTGCAAAAACCCTTCTTAATCCCTTTCTTCATTATTGCTCTTCATCTTCATCTTTATCCTCGTCCGATTCTCCTTCTTCTTCCTCTGTTTTCCGCTCTCGTCCTTCTAGGTAAATCTCTCTTCTTCGCTGCTTCTTGTGTTCCCTTCTTACTACCATGGCTCTGAAATCTCCTTTCACTTCTTCAAAGTCCCTTAGCGAGGAAGACCTCCTTCCCTGTGAGATAACCCGAGACGAAATCGCGGATTGGGTTGCTTTTGGGGGTTTCCCCAGGGGAACCCAATTCCATGCCCCGACGATTGAAAAGATCGATTGGGTTCGTAAGGGTTGGGTCTGCTTCCTTGACTACCCATTCACTGTAGGTTTAAAGTTTCCCTTTTCCAATTTTATCCGAGAGTTCATTAGTGCCCTAAAGGTTTCCCCTTGTCAAATTCTTCCCACGACATGGCGTACGCTTGCTCGCATTGATGAGCTCGCTACGCAATGAGGGCTTAAGATGACTATGGGAGAACTCCTTCTTGCCTACAAAATCGTTCCTCAGAGAGCCGGTCGAATTACTCTTCATGCTCGAGATGTCAAGAACCCCTTAATCCTTAAGACCAAAATGCCTTCCCAAAGCCTGCAAGCTCGATTCTTTTTTATTGAATTAGAATCCCTAAGAGGCAAAGATGACGATGTGGTAGCGGTCTTTCAAGATGGGTGGAACACATCTCGTAAGGCTCTGCGCTTCTCCTTATTGTTACCTTCTAATTTTGTACTGTAAGTAATGCTGAACTTTGGGCTTTTTTTTTTGTAGTTCCGGTGGGAATAAATTCTAGAAGTACCGATACCGGTGTTTGCCGTCGATTGCTGAGAATCAAGGTTGAAAAACACAAGCCCAGGAAGATCCGTCCCGAACCTGAAGGTTTTGCAGGGGAGGTGGAAGCGTTGGAACTTGACGAGGGCGAAACTGAGACGGACAAGACCCCACTATCCTCCGACATGGCAAGCTCCTCTGGGAAGAAATCAGGTTTGAGTTATTTCTTGACGTTCTGCATCTTTTGGGTTTTGCTTCGTTGTGGTCTGGTTTGCGCCTGTTTCGCTGATTGCTAGTCGTGCATAGGTTCCAAGATCGATACATCTGCTGCTGCGATGGTTAATAAACTAAGATCAAGTGGCGTCAAAGCCATGACCTCTCCGACCCCTTTTGTGGATTCCAAGAAGTCCTAACCTCTGAAGCGAAAAAGGACTGAGGATACCCCAACCCCTACTACCAAGAAGAGAGAGCCCAAGGATCTTCTGAGTGTTTTTGGCGATAAACTGTCACCCAATGTCAAGTCAGAATTCCAATCCATGACCCTTGATGCTGCCTTTAACCATGTGGGCACTACTCTTAGGCTGGTAAGTTGATTCTTTCTTGTCGATACTTCTTTGCTTTTTTTTTGATACTCTGGAGCTCTATTCTTGCTTATCGGGTCGTGCTTGCTTCAGGCTTTTCAAGAATTGATGGCAACCAATAGCCGGTCCCATGATGAGTTGTCGAAGCTAGAGGCCGATGCCAAGAGTGCTAGAGACGCCGCCGCCGCATCTGAGAGAAAAGTCCGCAAGCTTCAGTCTTCCATCGATTCTTTCTCGGTCCAAATGGAAGACCTTCAAGCTGAGAAGGTGTCATTGGAGTCTTGGATGCATGAGGCAAAGAGGTCGGCTAAGCATTTCTCGGAAGTAGTGACCCAAGTGGCTGGATACTACACGCTTAAGGCGCGAGTGGAACTTCTTCAAGACCAGGCTGATGGGAAAGGTGCAAACTGGGTGCTTGCGGCTGAGCAGGAGGCCATAGAAGAATATTTCCCATCCTGCAATCCTCCTCCAGGTCAAGAGTTTCTGGAAGCCGCTGAGCATGCGGCTGAGGAGGAGGAGTCTGAGAAGGCTAAGGAGGTCAGGACCCCAGATGTGGCTGCCGAGAATGCTAATGCCGAGGATGATGCCGAAGTCAAGGGCAATGCTGAAGATGCTAAAGATGGTGGTGGTGATGCAAAGGGTGAAGCTGAGGCAAGCCCGAAGCAAGACTGACTGCTCCTCCCCCTTTATAGTGCAAGTTTTATGTTTTCATATTGTTGTTTTTTTTTGTTTAGATCCTTAAGACTTTTCTGCTACCTTTGCGGCCGGTGGGCCGGTACTTTTTTAATACTTTGGCCGCGGGCCGAAAAATATTATCTCTTAATCGTTTTGACGCCCACTGTATGGCGCATTTTGGTATTTGCTCATGATGTTTTTACCTCTTTTGATTTGCGTTTAGTTGGCAATTTCTAGAGGGTGGCAATGGTTTTTGGTTTTGGTTCAATGCCGCGCTTACGATAGTCGTGGATGCGTTAGTAGATCAGCATCCGGGGAAAGCGTTGTGTGGCTTTCTTCCTGGCGCATTATTATTGCGAAATATGAATTCGGCTTTTTGCGCTTAGTTTACTGCAAAGGTCCGTGCATAATTGCTTATGATTAGGCATCCTTTGGATCCATAAGTTTAGTCCTTAGGATGTATTCTTTTCACAGCGTCCCGCGAATCGTGGCCTAGGGTTTATCGTTGCTATAGCTTTCCCCTTCCCGTACTAATCCAATGTGACTACATTGATTGGACTTAGATGGGGGGTAACCGACTTATGGGTTACTTCATCACGTTGTATGCGTGACGGCATCGTCATTTCTAGACGGTATAACCATGTGAATATACACTGGTTTGTTCGATAATGTGCTTTGGTTGCGCGTATGTTTAGTCATAAAGATGTTTTTAAAATGACGTGTAAGGTGGTTCTGAGTTGTGGGAGAGTTGTTATCTCGCGAAACATTGCAAATCATTAACGAAGACAAATTCTAGATTATGAATTAAAAACAATGCATCGATATTGGGGGTGGTGACCCCGGCGTCTTTTATTGAAAAAGAAACAACTAGGTCCAAAAGAAGTCTTAAACCCTAAAACTAAATAATGACTGAAACTTTAATGAGGACCAACCGATTTCAGAAGTAATACTTCTTTAGGTGTGTTGCATTCCAACTTCGGGGGACTGCTTCTCCATCTTTGGACTCCAATTGGTATGCTCCATTCCCAGCTATCTCGGTGATCTTGTATGGCCCTTCCTAAGTTGGTCCCAATTTACCGGCGTTGGCTTCCGCGGTGTTTTGGAAAACCTTACGTAAGACCCAATCTCCCAGTTGGAAGCTTTTAACGCGGACATTCTTATTGTAACTTCTTGCGACCTGCTGTTGGTATTTTGAGATGCGCGCGTGCACTACTTCTCTGAGCTCTTGCACCGTATCCAGGTCGGCTTCCAACTCTTCTTTGTTGCTTACGGACGTGGCGAGCCCGTATCGGGCGGTGGGCATTGCGACCTCGGCCGGTATGACTGCTTCGCAACCGTGCACCAACGAGAAAGGTGTTTGGCCGGTTACGCCTTTGGGCGTAGTGCGATCAGACCATAGCACGAAAGGTAGTTCCTCTGCCCACTTTCCTTTAGATTTCACCAGCCGCTTCTTCAAATTGTTGATGATGACTTTATTTCTTGCTTCGGCCTGGCCATTAGCTTGTGGATACCTGGGTGTGGCCATTAGACTAGCGTCCTTGCAGATATGAATTCAATGCATAACAGTCCTTATACACTTGGAATCTACAAAACATAGCCAATCATTGAGGGAATAGTAGAACGGGACTTGCTACTTAAAAGTTATCATCCCCAAGAGCAACCTGAGATGCTCAAAGGGACGTCTATCAAGTGCCTTAGTGAAAATATCAGCTATTTGGTCTTCAGTTCTTACATGCTCCATACTAATGAGTCCTAGTTCAACATTATCACGCAAGAAATGATGCCTTATATGAATATGCTTTGTGCGTGAATGAAAGACAGGATTCTTAGAAATTTCAATAGCACTTGTGTTATCACAACGAATGGGAATAGTTTCAAGATTGATACCGTAGTCCTCTAGTTGATATTTGATCCAGATAACTTGTGAACAGCACGAAGCAGCAGCAACGTACTCGGCTTCCGCAGTTGAAAGCGCCACAGAGTTCTGTTTCTTAGATCCCCAAGAGACTAAGCATGAACCAAGGAACTGTGCCATTCCTGAGGTGCTTTTCCTATCAATTACATGACCCGCATAATCAGCGTCCGAGTAGCCAACAAGCTTGAAGGACATCTTCCTGGGGTACCAAAGGCAAAGATCGTCGCGTCCTTTGAGGTAGCGAAAGATCCTCTTGACTTCTTGCATGTGGGACTCCTTTGGATTCGCCTGGAAGCGTGCACACAAGCAAACGGCAAACATAATGTCGGGACGGCTTGCGGTCAAGTAGAGCAAAGAGCCAATCATCCCTCTGTAATGCTTTTGATCAACGTCCTTTCCTTGTTCATCTGCGTAAAGACGCGAGTTTGGAGAACAAGGAGTGGCAACAGGTTTGGACGTGTTCATCCCGTACTTCTCAAGCATTTCACGGACATATTTCTGTTGGTGAATGCGCGTCCCTTCCTTGAGTTGATTAATTTGAAGTCCCAAGAAGAAATTGAGTTCTCCAATGAGGGACATCTCAAACTCACTACTCATTAAGGACTTGAACTCATCTACAAGCTTCATGTTAGTACTACCAAAGACTATATCATCAACATAGACTTGGGCAATCAAAATGTCCTTGTGAACTTTCTTTATGAACAAAGTTTTATCAATTGAACCTCTAGTGTACCCATGAGACAAAAGAAAGGACGCAAACCTGTCGTACCATGCACGAGGGGCTTGCTTGAGTCCATAGAGCGCTTTGTCCAAGTAGTACACATGATCTGGGTGAGAAGCGTCCTCAAAACCAGGCGGCTGAGCAACGTAGACTTCCTCCTTTAGCTTTCCATTGAGAAAGGCAGTCTTGACGTCCATCTGAAATAACTTGAATCCTTTGTGAGCGGCGAAGGCAATAAGGAGACGAACGGCTTCAATCCTAGCAACAGGAGCAAAGGTTTCATCATAGTCTATGCCTTCCTCTTGCTTGAATCCTTGAGCCACCAGTCTTGCCTTGTTTCTTGATACACGTCCACTCTCATCGAGCTTATTTCTGAACACCCATCGCGTCCCTATGATATTTTTGCCTTTGGGACGTGGGACGAGAGTCCAAACTTTGTTCCTTTCAAACTGATTTAGTTCTTCTTGCATTGCTTGAATCCAGTCAGCGTCCTGGAGTGCTTCTTTGATATTCTTTGGCTCCACCATAGAGACAAAGGCATTGAATGCACAGAAGGCCAAATTTGCACTCTAGGACCTGCTTGCAGCTGACCTTGTTTGAACGCCTTGAGAAGGATCAAAAACAATTTGAGAAGTTGGATGGTCCCTAGAGAAACGGAACTCCCTTTGAAACAAATGAGCAAATCTTGGATCAATGTCACCATCTGAATCATCACTATCACTTTGAGCATCGTCCTCAATGTGTTCTCCCTCAGAGAGAGCGTCCACACCTTGACGTTGCTCGCCTTGTTGACTTGATTCAGCTACATCTTGTTGAACTGGGGATTCACTACGAGATGGAACTCCTTGAACAACACTGGGAGCGTCCACTGAGACTTCTTCAGGATTTGGAGACGCGTCCTTAGGAACATAGTATTTTCCAGAGGTCCAATCTTCAGCTTCATCTTCAGAGTCGTCCTGTTGTTGTATCGCAGAGCGTTCTTTCTTACTTGGCTTTTCTTTGTGAGAAGAACGTTCCTTGAACACAACATGAATACTCTCCTCAAGCTTTAGAGTCCTTTTGTTGAAAACTCTATAAGCTTTGCTGGTAAGAGAGTATCCAAGGAATATGGCTTCATCACTCCTTGCATCAAACTTTCCAAGTTTTTCTTTATCATTGTTGTTAACGAAACATTTGCAACCAAAGACTCTGAGATAATCAATGCGAGGCTTCTTTCCATTCAACAACTCATAGGACGTCTTCTTCAGCAAAGGACGGATCATGGCACGATTGATGATATAACATGCTGTAGCAATAGCTTCCGCCCAGAAGTACTTTGGAACGCTATTTGCCAAGAGCATAGTCCTTGCCATATCCTCTAGCGTCCTGTTCTTTCTTTCCACAACTCCATTTTGTTGAGGAGTCCTTGGAGCTGAGAAGTTGTGCGAGACACCATGTTGATCACAGTAGGCCAAGAACTCTGAATTTTGGAACTCCGTTCCATGGTCTGATCTTATGGCTTTGAGAGGCGTCTCGAGAGCAACTTCCACTTGTTTGATGAAGACTTTGAACGCATTGAAGCAATCTGCTTTGGTTGCCAAGAAAAGAACCCAAGTGAATCGAGAAAAATCATCTACAAGAACGTAAATGTACCTCTTTCCACCGTAGCTTAACGTCTTCATTGGTCCGCAAAGATCCATATGGAGCAGTTCCAAAGGCTTCTTTGTACTGACTTCGTTTTTGGACTTGAAAGACGTTCTTGTTTGCTTCCCTTTGATGCAAGCTTCACACTGTTCAACTTTCTCAGGATCAATTCGGGGAAGTCCTTTCACAAGATTTCGCTGGTGTAGCTTAAGAATTGTGCTTGGTCCAGCATGGCCAAGTCGGCGATGCCAGAGATCAGCGTCCTCCTTTGAAGCAGATAGACATAACTCTGATTTAGGCTTGAACTCCTGGTTAAAGATGTAGACATTGTTCTGGCGTACTCCTTTGAGAACGACTTTGTTTGATTTCTTGTTGATGACGAGGCACTCCTTTGAGTCAAATGTGACTAGATTTTCACCTTGATCACACATCTGGGAGACGCTAAGAAGATTGAAGCCAAGTCCTTCAACAAGACTGACATTTGTTGCTTTGATGGACGGGTTGAGAATAGCAGTTCCCGTTCCTTTGATCTTTCCTTTGCCCTTGTTGCCAAACGAGACAGTTCCTCCCGTGGCACTACTTTGGATAGAAGTGAGATGGATCTGGCTTCCTGTCATGTGATTTGAGGCGCCACTATCAATGATCCATGGGCGTCCCCTCACTTCCACCTGCCATAACAACGTTAGTGTTTGGCGACCCAAGAAAGGTGTTCCTTACCTGGTTCGTTACAGAAATAGAACTCTGGTTCTGGCATGTAGTCATTAATATTCACATCATTTGAAATAGCATGCTTGCGGAAAGAGTTCCTAGAGCGTCTAGAACGCCTAGGATTAGCCTTAGGAACGAGCTTAGCATTTTCGTTGTTAGTCCTAGCAGCTTTTCCATTTTCAACATCTTCTTTGAGTTTTAAGCAATCATATTTGAAGTGATCTCCTTGTCCACAGTACCAACACGTCCTATAGTAAGTACCAAGATAGTACTTCTTATTGGGACGCTGAATCTTGTTTTCTTTCATCTTTTGAGGATTACAAACTTTTGAACCGTCCCCTTTAGCGATCTTCTTGTAAATCTTATGACTAGTGGAGTTAGTGTAGTAGTCTTCCTTTCCTAATTCCCCACTCTCTAGAACTCTAATTCTTTCAAGAAGATTTTTGGTTTTCTCCCGTTCAAGTTCAAGTTCTGAAGTTTTACTTGCCTCAAAATCACTAGGAAGAGAGTTCTTAGTGTTAGATTCATAACCTAGACCTCTCTTAGCTGGGACGAAGACCATTGGTCTCACTTCTTCAACTATGGGACTCTTACCCATCACTTTCACTTCTTCCCTAAGCTTAGCGTTCTCAAGTTTGAGACACATGATTTTAGTTTTTAGGGACTTAGTTTCTTCACAAGAAGACTCTAGTTGAATAGTCATTGTACTACAATTTTCACATACAACTACAATGTTTTCATCTTCAAATTCATCCATTCTTCTTTTCATAGCAAGACTTTCCTCCATTAATTTACCAATGAGTTTAAGCAATTTTGGTTTTGAACATTTTTCTAAAGAACGCATCATTGAATCATGAGTTACCTCTTGTTCGTTGTCGGAGGCGTTCTCTTCAACAACTGGGGCGTCCTCCACTGCCATGTATGCAACTTGATCGTCACGTTCATCATCACTTGAACTGAGATCATCCCAGGCAGCTGTACAGGCTCCAATGAGAGCTTTCTTCTTGTCCTTGGAGGACGTTCCCATAGTGCATTTTTTGGCAAAGTGTCCCTTTTTGTTGCATTTGTAGCACGTGAGTTCCTTCATTTCAGCCTCTGTGTACTTGGGACTCTCCTTTTTGTAGAACTTGCTCTTGCTACTATGCTTGTTCTTCTTGTTATAGTACTTGAGAGCCTTGTGAATAAGAGAAAGTTCCTCATCTGAGTCAATCTCTTCCTTTGGCTTTCTTTCTTTTTCTTTGGGACGCAAATTCTCAAGTGTTTCCTTGTTTTGCATCATCAATGCTAGATCTCTTTGGCCACGTAGGTGCTCGGCGTACTCTGGTGTTGTGGACGCCAAAGCAAGATCAGTTTGAGGATTCTTTCCTAGCTGAGCCATGTCAGAGACTCTTCTTTCTTCGTACTGCCTGAGCTTCCCATAGATCTCTTCCATGTCTAGAGTTTTGTTGGCTGTGTTTTCTTTGAACGTTGTCCTGTCAAAGTTCCAGACTCCGGTCAAAGCATCAATGACCACTTGAACTCTATTCCTCATGGAGATTTCTGTTTCTGGGATGCCCAAGTTCCTCATCTTGGTGACAAGGGCCTCAAAACGATATGAGTAGTCGTTCACCGTCTCATTTGGCAGCATACTAAAAGCATAGAACTCCTTCTTGATTTTCAGCTGGACGTCCTCCTTCATTTCAGCGGTTCCCACATGGAACTTCTCAAGAGCTTCCCACTGTTGTTTCGCTGTTGACAAATTGCTGACCCGAGTGGCGTCCCTCTCGCATAAGGACGCTTGAAGGAAACAAATAGCTTTTGCGTTGGTTTCCATCAACTTAAACTCGTCAGGACCCCACTCGTCCTCCTTATCAGCTTTGTCAGCAGGAACTTTGAGATCTCCTTTCATGATAACCTTCCAGCATTGATAATTTTGACTTCTGCAGAAGTTTTCGAACCTTGTCTTCCAGCGATTGAAGTTACCGTCCGTTAGGCGCGGAGGCTTCACAAAAGAGATTCCAATGGGTTCCATGTCCATCTTTACCTGCAACTCAGTAAGAATCTAGAGCGCCTGCTCTGATACCAATTGTTGGATCGTTAATACTGAGGGACGTCCTTTACTTTGAAAAAGGCGTCCTTAGGTTAGGCGTCCCTACGAGGAGTAGGGGCGTCCTTGAGTAATGCAGCGGAAATTAAGTACTAAACAGATAATAGATGAACACAGAGAATTATAGAGGAACCACTCAAGACCAAGTAGTCTTTGAGTGTAAACCTCTACCTCCTTGGAGGATTTTTGAATAGTTCTTTCCTTTCTATTGAACGTCCTTACAGTTGTACTGGCGAGTCTTTACAGTTCTCTGGCACTTAGCTTTTCCCTAAGTCCACTAGTAAAGGACTCCTCTAAGCCTACAACTTAAGCGAGTTCAATCTACTAAAGGACTCTATTCCTACGTTCTGCAGTACTTTGCAGAACTCTCTTTCTCTCTTTTTGGGTTTTCTCTTACAAACTGTTTTTGTGATTTGGTTACAAGTCTCACTCGATCTAACACAAGTTCTAACACTGTTCTTGAGTTCTTGAGTTAGTTCTTCGTGTTCTTGAGTGAGTCGGTTTCTCTTTGATTCTCTCTGAATATTCCTGAAAGCGTTGGCGTCATAATAAATGCCTTGGGGCTATTTATAGGACTTGGGAAGGGCGTCTTTTCACTGGGACGATCATGCCCTTCATGGACGTGGCTACAGGATCTTCCTCCACGTAGTAGGGCGGTGATGAGGAAGCTTCTTGTATCCAGCTGTGTATGATGAACTCCGCTACAGGATCGGCCGCCACGTGTTGATGGACTCTGTAGCAGGATCGTCCGCCACGTAGTGTTGGACTTCGCTACAGGATCGGTCTCCACGTGTCCTTGGATGATCAAACATTGTCGAGTGATGTCATCCTGTCGGCTAGTAAGTAAGGACTCCTTTCTTGCGTTCCTACTTGCTTGGGACTCCGTCCTTGCTCAAGTAGTCCTGGCTGGTCCTTACTTCCTGTTGGCTAGCGTCCCTAAGTTTGTGGGACGCTCATACACACTTGTTGTCCTTTTGGTCACTGGCGTTCCTGAACACTTGGACAACTTTATTAGAATCAAAGTGAGTTTGTCATATCAAAACTAAGGGACGGTTGTGTGGAACACTAACAAGTACGCAAGCGTTCTTGATAGCGTCCCAACAGGGTAATCGAAGGGTGAAGGACTTCTGGTGGTTGGTGAGGTACCGGGGCGTGGCGTTGGCACGCGTCGCAAGCCTGAGCGTATTTAGTAGAGTCTTGAAGGATAGTGGGCCAGTACCACCCCTGCCTGAGAATTTTGTTGGCCAGGCTCCGTCCTCCAGTGTGATTGCCACAATCTCTACTATGGATCTCTCTCATGACTTCTTCAGCGTCTTCTTTCTCAATGTATCGTTGCAAGAAACCCGCGGCGGATTTGTGGAATAGGAGTCCGTCGACGGTGGCAAAACGTGTCGCTTTTGATCTCAGGGCCTTGGCTTCGTCTTTATCCTTGGGAGTTTCTCCTCTGATGAGCCAGTCGAGGTATGGTTTAGTCCAGCTTGCTTCTGTTTCTCCTTTCGTCTTGTTGGAACTTTGATACTTCTTTGATACCTCCGACTTAAATGGGGATTCTTTGGTTTGTGTCGTTGAAGCCTCGGTAATGGCCGATTGTAGTAAGTGGACCAGTGGTACGCAGCTGAACTCTCGAGGGTCCAGGGTCGATCCTAGCCCAGCCAGGGCGTCGGCCGAAGCATATTGCTCACGAGGGATATGCTCAAATTCGATTTGATCAAATTTTTCGGATAGTGTTTTGACTATTCCGAGGTAGCTGATCATTCTATCGTCTTTGGCTTCGAAGATTCCTAGGATTTGATTAATGATGAGCAAGGAATTGGCACGTACCTTGATTCTCTTGATGGACAAGTCGGCGGCTAGCTTCTAGGCCGATGATGAGGGCTTCATATTCCGCTTCATTATTAGTTGCTTCGAAATCACATCTTACCGCCTAAGTTATCATATCCCCCTTTGTCGACTTTAACACAACCCCTAAGCTTGCCCCCCTTATGTTCGAGGCCCCATTTGTGTCTAATGACCATTCTTCCTGGGCGCCGTCTCTAGAAGTAGCCAAGACTTCTTTGGTTGCAGTTTCTTCAAGGGTGGGGGTGAAGTCGGCAACGAAGTCAGCCAGAACCTGTGATTTGATCGCCTTCCTGGGCTTGTACCTGATGTCATATCCGCTCAAATGGATTACCCATTTTGCCATTCTTCCTGAGAACTCGGGTTTTTGCATGATTTGCCGGAGCGGGTAGTTTGTTAGAACCACAATGGTGTGGGACTCGAAGTAGGGCCGAAGTTTGTTTGAGCACATCACCACTGCCAGAACCAGCTTCTCCGTCGGGGAGTAGCGCGTTTCTGCTGGGACCATGGTCCTGCTCACGAAGTAGACTGAGACTTGTTGGCCCTCCTCGTCTCTAACAAGTACCCCGCTTAGGGCATTTTCTGATACTGCCACATAGAGTTGTAATACTTCTTCAGGGACTGGTTTGGCTAACAGCAAGGGGTTTGCGAAATACTTCTTCAATTCCTTAAATGCAGCTTCATGTTTCTCAGTCCACTGGAAAGTTTTGTTCTTCTTCAGGCTTCGTAGAACAAATGGCACTTGTCTGATGATTTGGAGATAAACCGGTTTAGTGAGGCTATTTTTCCGGTTAACTTCTGTACATCTTTCACACTCTGGGGGGATTTCAGGGAGGCAATCGCCCGCATTTGATCAGGGCTAGCTTCAATCCCCCGCTTGGTCACTACGTGTCCTAGAAAAGTACCAGATTGTACCCCAAAGATGCATTTTTGGGGTTTCAGCTTCATGTTGTACTTTTCCAGGATTTTGAATGTTTCCTCGAGGTGACCTTTGTGTCTTTGAACATTGGGTTGACTGTTCGCTGGTACGTTGCCCCGGCGTTCCTAAGACCAAATGGCATTACTCTGTAACAATAGGTGCCCTGCCCTGTAATAAAGGAGGTCTTCTCTTGGTCTTGCGGCTCCATCTGAATTTGATGATATCTGCTGAAAGTATCCATAAAGGTCAATAGTTCGTACCCAGCTGTCGCGTCTACCATCGTGTCGATGTGGGGTAGAGGGAAAGAATCCTTTGGACAAGCTTTGTTGAGGTCGGTGAAATCTACGCACACCCTCCACTTCCCGTTTTTCTTTGGTACCACCACCACGTTGGCCAACCATTCCGGGTACTTCACCTCTTTGATCTTCCCTGTTCCTAACAACTTCTTTACTTCCTCTTCAACCGCTTGGACCTGATCCAATGCGAACCTTTTCTGCTTGACTGGTGGGTGTTCGGGGTCGACATTGAGCTTGTGTGTGATGATGGAGGGGTTGATCCCTGTCATATCTTCATGGCTCCAGACAAAGCAATCTTTGTGACTTTTTAAGAATTTTATCAATTCTTCTCTGATTCTAGGTTCCAGCTTTTCTCCGATTGTGACCACTTTGCCTTCTTCGAGAGTCACCTCCTCCGCCTTTTCTTTAGTCTCGATCGGTGCTGGTTGAGGAGTGACGCTCTGTAATTGCTATGCTTCCGGTCTTAGGGTGGTTGGCTTGAGGGCAGCATTGTAACATTCCCTGGCCAACCTTTGATCCTTGCGGATTTCCTCTACTCCGCATGGTGTTGGGAATTTCATGGTTTGGTGATATGTAGATGCGACGGCCATCATGTCATGCAGCCATGGACGCCCTAAAATGATGTTGTAGCACGAAGGACAATCCATCACGAGGAAGTTGACTTGCTTGTTGACCCCCTTGGCAAAGGTAGTGACGGCTATGTCTCCCACTGTGTGTTTGACTTCGCCGCTGAAACCTACCAATGGTACCGGGTGCTTGTGAATGTCGCTCTCGGATAACCCCATCTCTTTCAGGGCATCGAGCGTCATTAGGTTGGTAGAGCTCCCAGTATCAATCAAGACTCTTTTCATCATCACGTTTCCCATATGCAGGGATATCACCAGGCCGTCGTGGTGTGGTTCAGCGGAGAAGCCCGCGTCGTTGTCGTCAAAGACAATAGCGGGTCCTGACGATCCGCCACCGGTGTGTCCAGTCTGATACGGCCGACCAAAGTTGCCTTCTCTTGCGTGACGCTTTGCGGCTGAATACGTGAGACCACGGATGTTTGATCCTCCTGAGATGACATTGACGACCCGGTCGGGTGTTGGGGGATCTCTCCTTCTTCTCAGCTCAGACTGAAGATTCTCTGCTACTTGTTTGGGTACTTGAGCATCAGGTGCTACATCCTTGATTCTGCCCTCCGTGATGAGGCGGGATAGCTCCTTCCTGAGCATGATGCAATCTCGGGTCCAGTGGCCGTGATACTCGTGGTAGTCACACCACTTGGTGGTGTCTCTGTCAGCTTTTGGGGCTTTGTCTCTTCGCGGCCACCTCACGTACTCCCCTTGTTTCGCCATATTTCGTAGGAGCTTGTCCTTAGAAATATTGAGCTTGAGAGAATCCAGTGATGGTGGTGGTGGGTCTCGGTTTTGATCGTCCGCCTGTCGCGACCTGGCCGTATTGACCTGTCCGTGGCTAGGACGTGAATACGGGTGTGCTCGGCGCTCCTTCCTTTGATCGACCGACCCCTTGCGGCTATCAACCGGCCCCCTTCTCTCATATTTTTCGACTTCTGAAGTTCTCTTTCGCAAAGTCCTATCTTCCTCAAGCCGGACGTGCACTAGGGCTCTTGCCTGGACCTCTTCAAAGGTATAACATGGATGTTTGGTAAGTTCTTTGTATAGGCCGTCATCGGGGGTTATCCCCTGCCTAAACACTTCTACCGCGGTAGTAACGTCGCAAGATTGAATTGAGACTTTTTCGCGGTTGAATCGTTATAGAAACTCTCTGGTAGTTTCTTGGTACCTTTGGCGGATCCAATAGAGATCACTGGACTGCTTCTCGAATTTGCGGCTGCTGGCAAACTGGGTGCGAAAGGAGTCCGAGAGTTCGGCAAAAGAGCTGATGCTACCGCGTGGTAGTTTTATGAACCAAGTCAGCACTAGACCCGTTAGAGTCGTGCCAAACCCATTGCACATCACCGCTTCTTTGGAGTACGACGGGACTGCGCTCGTCATCATCTTTTGTTTATAGATCGCCACATGCTCGTCAGGGTCGGTTGTGCCATTGTACGGAGTCATGTTTGCCACGGTGAATTTCTTTGGTATCTCTACCCTGGTGATGCGGCGAGAGAAGGGTATTTCATCAAAGCCATCATGGGCTTCGGGTTCCAGAGGCTGGAAATTTTTTCGACCGACTCGGAGTTGATCGGCGATGACCCCGATTTGCTCAGTCACCTTTCTTCTTATGGCCGCGTCGAGATTAAGTGGCCTTCGTCTCTCAAGATCCTTTTCATCGGTTTCCCCATCATCCAACCAGGTATCTCGAGGTGGTGTTCGGCGTCGCCTAGCCTCTGACTGGAGATTCCTTGGTGGATCTTCATCAAGGAAAACTTCTTCACGACGGTGTTGGAGGAAGGAGCCAGGGGCGTCCTCCCGTAGCACCAGCGTTTTGTCTCGTGCGTTCAGAGATTCTCCTTCTTTTGAGGTTCCTTCTCCACCATCGAAATCGAGTCTTCTAACTATGCCCTCAGTGCAGCGATTAACACGAAGCGATCGGCAGCCTATGGCCACAACCTTGTACTATTGCTTCAACTGGCTGTTCTCCCGTGTGAGGCGTGCCACATGGGCGTCGTAGAAGCTCTTTTGGTCGCTTAGTTCTTTTTGGAGTAGTTGCATTCGCTCCTGCAAGTCGGTCATCTCTTCGTCTTGCGACCGGTTTCCGGGGAGTTCAGGATCTTTACCGTGATCAGCAAGAGGGGTCTTAGGAGTTCCGTCTCCGTTGCCCGACATGGTGATCGTGGAGTTGGGGTGATGCTTGGAACGGTGTGTTTTCTTATGATTGTACCGATCACGGCCCCACGGTGGGCGCCAAATTGTTTGAGCCAAAATTTACCAAAGCAAACTTTGGCCTAGATCCGGCCTGATCGAGATGAATCACGAAGAACAAACTCAATGCTAAAAGCTGTGAATTGTATTGAATGTACGAATGGGTGTGTAAAGAACGTAACCTTGCTTTAGGGTTTACAATTGGTTTATATAGTACCCTAGAAGGTCAATCTATCTTATGAAGAAGATAAGATAATACAAGATTCTATCCGATTCTAATCTTAACGGCATGATTCAGCCAAAATCTATCTTATATCTTTGATTCTATCTTGTTCGACCGACTTCCCTCTCCGCCGTTTGTCGTTGTGCTTTGAAGAAGTAGCAAAGAAGTATTAATCAGGTCTTGATACTTCTTTGGCGAAAAAGCGGGTCCAACAGACGCTGTGTCGGTTGATTAGAGAACGCATGAGGAAACCTGATGTGGCTCAGGACGCTTAGAAACGAAAGAACTATGAGACGTTCATCAACTAGTTTATTCTCCCAACCCTTTACAAATACAATTACCAAGATCAACCTTACAACATGGAGGACTTGTTATTTATCACCACATATGGTGGTGAACATCTTACTACCCTCCTTGACCTTATACTTGATCTCCATAATGCCGTCCTCCCAGACTATCCACTTTGTCCCAAGAATTCCCCCGCCTACAAAATGCTTGAGAACAGGCTGACCAGTCCTTCCTCACCTCCACAAAAAGCTCCACAAAAACTTTTGCCAACTAAATGTCCTGCCCCCCCCCCCCCACCACCACCGTCCCCCCTCTCAAAAACTTCAAAACCCACCTCTTCCAAACCTACACAAATAGTGGACAAGTTTCCACGTGACTTGTCCGAGGGACGCAATAAAAAGGTTCATGACAAATGGTCACTCAAAAAGGCTAAGTCATCCACCGTTCCCTCCACAAAAAGGCCAACCTCCTCAAAAGGCCCGTCCTCCACCACTAAAAAATCAAAGCTTGCTCCCCCCCCCCCTCCGTCCATCCGTATCGAACAACTCCCAACTCCTCCACCCTCTCCATCACAAGACCCCAAAAACATGGCCCTTATTGCCTTCCCCTCTCCTCTAAGCTTCACAAGCTTCCCATCAGCTCCAACTCACATTTCCCCACCTAAAGACCTGGAAACTCCAAGGTCTCTCCGTCCTTCATCTGAAAGGGACGCCATGACTCGGGCAAAATCGTTGTATCCAAAGTCAAAGATAACCCAAACACACAAACTAAGTATAGAAAGCAAGTATGGGATCGAACCCTAGAGAACTTAAGGTATTTAGCCTAATATTTATATCAACTAAGAACAAAGAGGGGGATTTATGCAAGAGTTTCAATCACCAAAGCAAGAAGACAAATCGACAGTTTCACAAGATCAATCAAAGTACTAAAGACAGGTTCATTCAACAAATCCACTTTAAAAGAGTCGCTTGATCATTGATTCACACCAATTCCTTTTAATCCAATGGTTAATTCCAATCCTAATCTTGACTAATCTCCTGTCCACGGTCCAGGAAATACTTAGCAAAGATAGAGGACGCTCAAATCAATATTAGCATTAAGAACAAGGATAAATAGGATGCATGCAAGAGAAATCAAGCTACGAGTCAATTTCACAAGCAAACAATCAATTCTCTTCTTAAATCCTAGTTGCATAGACAACAGATCTAGGTTTAAGTTGTTTTCACAGAATAGGTTTGTCCACGGTCCAAACCCGTTCCAACAATTGAAAATCAATCAATTCAATAGGTTAATTACTCCTAGAGAAATAATCAATAATCATGTAATTAAGCACAAGAGAATCGATAATAACCAAAAGAATAAGAAAAGGATTTAGAATCTCACAAACTAATCAATCAAAGCTTCATTGATGAACAAACCCTTGAGAGGTTTAGTTCTCCATAATCTTCGTAAAACTCAAGTCTTCAAAACAAAGGTTTCAGAATACCAAACAAAACAACCTACAATCCCTTAAATAGTGTCTTGGGATAAAAGCAATGTCCGAAAATAAAATAAGATAATAGGAAAGTCGGTCCAAAGATAGCTCCCGCGCCTTGTTAAAGTCGGTGGCCACCGCGACCGCGCCTTGACCGCCGCGTCCGCGGTCTTCTCCTGGTCAACAAGTCTTCAATCCGCTTCTACCGCGACCGCGGCCTTCGAATCTCCAATCTTCTTCTTCTGCCGTCAAACCGCGCCCGCGGCCTAAGCTCCGCGTCCGCGGAAATCGTGCAGGAACAATACCGCTAAAATCTTCAAATTGCATACTTTTGAGTCTCTCGCCTAAATGCAACACTAAAGCCTAAAACTTAGCCTAAAACACTCAAAAGCCTCCTAAAAACATCAAGATAAGGCATACAAAAGATGGTGAATCACGCCACCTCTGCTCCTGATGACACTGATACCCATCCTGCTCCTGCGCAAACCTTCCAACGCCGAAAGGCAGGGACCGCTCCCAAGGTCCTAGTATCAGAGGCAGCTGAGCCAAAGCACATCTCCTCCCCCGGTTCCTCATCTGCTAGCTCCTCACAGAGTAGCAAACAAGGGACGCCTGTAGTCGAGTCCTCCCCGCTGATTGATATTACAAGGGACTCCAACGACGAGGCCGAGGCAGTCGAGAATGCTCATGCCTTGGAGCAGGTGGAAAATGTTGAAGTGGTCAAGGTGCTGTTGAGCAACAGGTCCTTCAAGCAAACAACGCAGAGCTGAGTCTGGATGAGCAGCTTGAGCTTGACAACACCGAAGTCCCAGCCTATGAAATCCCTAACCTCCCAATCCTCAACCCACAACCCACCTCTCAAAATCAACCTCCTCCCCAAACCCAAGAAGAATTTGTTGTGCCGCTGGACGCTGAACCAGCTGAAGTAGTGCCTATAGATGCTGCACATGACGCTCAAGAAACAGAACAGCAGTCCCACCAACAGCAACAACAACATGGTCAAAGTACTGAGAATGCCGCTGCAGGTGGCAAAGAATCTGAAAAAGTACAAGGCACAGAGGACGCTGATAATGAGTCCAAAGAAGAGGACGAAGAAGACGATGATGAGCCTGACTCTCCACAGAGGAAAGGCAAGAAAAAGAAGAAGAACGAGGACGAGCCAGTCAACATTTTAGGTCCCCTGCTTTACACAGAGGACTGGCTCGCGTCCTTCAATGATTAAGATGTGAATGAGTTTCTTGACCTTCTTCGCTTTCAAGGCTGGACAACTCTAGGACTACTGCCTGCTCAGATTCATTCTGATCAGATCAGAGCGTTCTTCAAATCTTTGCGCATTAAGAAGGATGGATCAATGAGCTTCAAGATAGACAGTGAACCAGCTTCAATCACTGAACGAACAGTCCGCTCTTACATGGGACTGGGTAACAAGCCACCGTCCAATGCTCTTAGCTCTCTACTAGTGAACAGTTTTGAAATGGAGGACGCTAAGGTTGATGAACTGCTGGAAAGTATTTTCTGTGGCAAGAAGCCCTACGATAATGACAGGGTGGCGCACGTCCTCTCCAAATATGGGGCGATCGCTCACTACTTCGTCTGTCGTGCAATTGTGCCAAGGCAGGAGAAGAAAAGCTTGGTCCAAACCATCGACTGTATACTGGACGCTTTTCTCTCTCGCCCTCCTATCAACTTGGCACGTATTGCGATGGAGCACATGGCTAACCGTGGAAGGAAGATGCACGCTTTGCCGTTCCCAGGGCTAGTCAAGATCATTCTTTAACAACAGGACGCATATGATGACTCTCAGGAAGAGGAAGTGTTGGGCATGAACTGGGACCAAAGGAAGGGATTAATTGTTGAACATCAGAAATTCTGAGAAACTCCCGTCCGTCCGCAAACAGTTAGTGGCTGAGGCTGAAGCTAAGAAGAAGGGTGAACAGGAAAGATTGGCTCAAGAAGCTGAACATGAACGCCTTGCCTCCATTGCCTCCGAGGGACAATAGATTTCTGAGACTAGTCAAGAGTACGCCACAAACTTTGATATTTTGGACCAAGTTTTGGTGAGAGATTCTCCCCCTCCATTGCCTCTCTCGGACGCTCCCTCAAGTAGCGCTAGTCCTCGTCCAATTCCGCCGCCGGAGAATCCTGAGTAGTACCCACCGCAAGAACTGATGGCTGCTATTCTCCACAATCAGTGCGTCATGATCCAGGCCTTGAAAGAGTCTGCGGAACTTCATGAAAAACTTCTCAAGTTTTATCAAGAGTCCTCAAGCAGACATCTTGAATGATCACTATCCCCTCTTTCATCCATCATCACTTTGTGATTTTGCTTCTTTTGTTTTGAAACACCGATTCTCTGGGTCTTTAATGACTTTAACTCTAATTTTGTTGAATGGTAAGTGCTTTGTTTGCATGCATTTGTTTCTTTAAGCGTTCAACTGCCTATAATTGTGTTTTTATGCTACCGTGCTTATTCACTTGATATCCTTTTCGATGATGCCAAAAGTGGGAAGTGTAGTTTTGCAAAGATGCGCTATATATTAGTTATCTAGAATAAGCAGGTGTTAAGGGAGGACTATTAGTGAAAAAGTCTAAGGAACGCCAAGCTAGAATAAGTAGAGGACGCTTAGAAATGTTCTCTAGGACGTTACTCATTCCCTAAAATCCAAATGCTAGAGAATCAAAGGCTGAAAACTTATGCTTATGGAATTTCTTCTAAGTCTTAGAGGACGCTCTTAAGTTTTCATGCATGTTAAACTTCAAAGTCAAAACTATTTTGCTTAAGAGTTTGTCATCATCAAAAAGGGGGAATTTGTTGGGACAATATCAAGGACTGCTTTGTACTTGATATTGTGCCCACACAACCGTCCCTTAGTTTTGATATAACAAACTCACTTTGATTCTAATAAAGTTGTCCAAGTGTTTAGGAACGCTAGTATTGAAAAGGACAACAAGTGTATGGACGTCCCTGAGGTTAAGGGATGCTAGCTATCAGGAGTAAGGACCGGCGAAGTGACTACTTGAGCAAGGATGCAGTCCCAAGCAAATAGGAACGCGAACTTCAACTCCAAGCGTCCTTATTTGGCACCCGACAGGATGACATCACTCGACAACATTTGATCATCCGGAACACGTGGAGACCGATCCTCTAGCAAAGTTCATCACCACGTGGAGGCCGATTCTGTAGCAGAGTCCTACACAGCTGGATACAGGAAGCTTCCTTCATCACCGCCATACCACGTGGAAGCCGATCCTGTAGCCACGTCCATAAAGGGCATGATCGTCAGAAGAAGTGATGCCCTTTCCCAAGTCCTATAAATAGCCCCAAGGCATTTATTGTGACTTAAGCTTTCAGAGTATATTCAGAGAGAATCAGAGTGAAAGCGACTCCGATCAAGAACACCAAGAACAAGTCAAGAACTCTTCTAGACTAGGTGTTTGATCGAGAGGAAGTTTGTAATCAAAACCACAAAGTGTTTGTAACCAGAAAACCAAAAGAAAAGAGTAGTCCTACGAAGTACTGTAGGAAGTGTGAGTAGAGTCCTTTAGAACATTAAGCTCGCTTCCGTTATAGGCTTAATTAAAGGAGTCCTTTACTAGTGGACTTAGGACATATACTAAGTAATAGAGAAGTGTAAAGAACTCGCCAGTATAACTGTAAGGACGCTTAATAAGAAAGGAAAAGTCTATTCGAAAATCCTCCAAGGAGGTAGAGGTTTACACTCAAGGACTACTTCGTCTTGAGTGGTTCCTCTATAAATCGACGTGTTCCCTGCTTATTATTTCACATGTTTAGTTTGTATTTTCTGCTGCACTTCAGGACGCCCTTAATACTTAGTAAGGACGCCTCACTCAAGGAAACCTTCACCAGAGTAAAGGACGTCTCCTTTAACACTAACGATCCAAAAAGAAGTAAGGAGATACGCACCAAATTCGCCTTGTGATACAAATGGTGGAATTGGATGATCCAATCTCAATTGATTAAGCATTGTCACTTGGAATACCAAGCTATAGAGTTGGTGACTCTTATTTATTTCTTACTCCATCATTGAACGACTAATTGGGAGTTCGACTCGTGCATTTCCTGATGGAAACAAGTATCTCAAGCCACTTTAAGCTCGTTAAGTTCTCGTTATAGCATCGTCATAGGCACCAAGCAAGCAAATGTTATACATGAACCTTCTTATCCAAATCTTGTTGTTGTCTCTAATCCCTCCTCCCATCGTAGCCAATCCATCTTTGAGTGCTCCATCCATATGCATTTTACCCTACCCATGCTTGGGCTTCTCTTAAGCCACCTCTGATCTTACATAGGTTTATTATTGACAGAGTAAGTAGTAGATAACTTATCGTCGCTTCAACAAACTTCTCAAGAATGAAATTGGTTCTGCTAGGTACCACCATCTCCTCCCCAACATTTTGGTAACTCTAGCACCATATTCATCAAAAAAGTTGTCACAAACAAGTCATTCCAAGCCCCAACATTCACACTTCTCATCTCCAACGCGTTCATACTTAGCCAATAAGTGATTCAGGCTATTTTGTATAGGTTAACTCATGTATTTTGAGATGATTTTGAGAGTGTTTAGGTTAGTTTTGAGCGTTATTGTAATATGAAGACCGAAGACACAAGTTATGAAGAATCAAGAGTTAAAGAGCTTAAAGACGAAGATTCGCCACTGCATGGATACCGTGGTCGCGTTGTCTATGACGCGGGCACGGTGGCGTGAAGAGGCGGGCCAACCAAGACCATGAAGGCCGCGGTCGCGCTGTCTGTGGCGCGGTCACGTTAGAAGCCGACTCAGCATTTGACGATTGAAGACCGCCGCGGGCGTAGTGGTGATGCCGCGGTCGCGGTGCCGGCCGACTTTCACGCGGACGAGATTTTATCGTTTCTATCTTGTTTCCTTTCTTATCTTTCGGTTTCCTTTCTTATCTAGTCCGAAAAGGTTGATCTTTGGGGCTATTTAAGGGGAACCTTTCTAGGTTTTTAGGATATTCAATTCACAAGACAATCAATTGTTCTTTCAATAAAGATTGGAGTTTTCTTTGTAATGGAGAACTTACTCTCCTCTTGAGTTTATTCGATCAACGAAGCTTTATTATGAAGTTGTGAAATTCTGGTAACCTCTTTATCCTTAGGTCTTTATTGATACTCTTGTGCTTCATTCCATGATCTATGTTTGATTTTATGAGCCTGATCAACTTGTTTGATTGACTTAGATCTATCGTTTGATTTAGGATTGGTTGTTGTCTATGCATCTTTCCTATTTCTCGAAACAACTCTATTCTAGGACCGTGGACTAGTTTAGGGAAGATTATTCAATAGTTAAGTTGTGCATGAGACTTGTAGCTTGATTGTATGATTTTATTTCCTAATATCCTTGTTCTCTATGCTAATTCTAGGTTAAGCGTCCTTGCCTAGGGTTATAAAGAGGTGGATGAATTCATGATCAACGGATTAATAAAGTGGAATTGATTGGATAAACTCTACTTAATAACTTTTGATTGAAACCAACTTTCAAACCCTCCCTTTGAATACTTGCATGAAAACCATAAAATCTGACTAGAAACTGATTCCTTTGGGTTCGACCCCTTGCTTGCTCACTATACTGTTGTTTGCATGTTTGAGATTTATTTTTGATAAGGGAACAACGACTTTGCCCGAGTCAATAAGAAATTCTAACTTGGAAAAAACAAAAACAACACTAATAACCTTTAAGTCCTACCAAATCATGCTTACTTCGACACATACTCTAGACAAGTGCTCGTACGTTTCCTCCATCACCCTGCAAGCCAAACAAAACATCAAATTTTCTGTGCCTCCTTTTTTCAACATTTAATAAGACACCACCTTTTCTTGCTAGCCAAACAAAACATCAAATTTTCTCTATTATGGTCAGTTTCCAAAAGTTTTGGGAGAAGTACTATTGACTTCACTCCTATCAAAATTAATCTATATTAGATTGAAAGGAGAAGCTATTGAGTAATTGTTGTCATTTCCAAACCTTAAAGTGAGCTCATCCCCTTTTTCAGTTGTTAAATCATATATTTTCTTTTGCACCCAAAACGACAACAAATGAGCAACAACTTCTAGCACTAACCATGATCATTTATCCAAAACTCACAAATTAACCAGATCTTGACAAGCATCAAGATAAACAAAGCCAGTAGTAGCCTCAATTAGGGGAAATCCAATAGCCATCTATCAACCAAAAGTGTTAAGAGTTGCCATTACGAATTGAATAAGGTGTGCCACTAAATATATTGGGATGATGTTAAGGACTTCTGTGTACTTAACATTGTTCCCATGACAATCGTCCTTTAGTCTTGATATGACAAACTCACTTTGATCTAATAAGCTGTCCAAGTACGTGGAACGCATGTCATGAAATGGACAACAAGCTGTGTAGCCGTCCCTAAGGTGTAGGGATGCTACTTCTTGGGAGTAAGGACCAAATACGTTACTACTTCGATATGGACGAAATCCCAAGCAAGTAGGAATGCAAGCTCAAAACTCCAAAGTTCTTACAAGGCTACCCGACAAGATGACATCACCCCACAAGCCTTGATCATAGAGGTCACGTGGAGGCAGATCTTATATACAAGTTCATCACCACGTGGAAGCAGATCCTTTAGACGAGTTCTACAGAAGTTGCCAGGAAGCTTCCTTCATCACCGCCAATTTTTTTTGTAATTGTTAAGTGTATGAATACATAGATAAGTTCATATCACATTACAAGTGATTCCGTCCAACATGCAATATTTCACCGAATCACCAGTAATATGACTTCCGTTACCCCGGTACCACCCAAACTCCCCATCCAAATCTCATTTAAATTGTAAAAGAAAAAGACCTTTTGCCCCTACTTTTCTATTATAATTTAATCATAACTGTAAATAATCCATTTTCGTTAGTTACTATGAATTTACAATTTAAATATTTGTGATAACATTTAATAAGTACTCTATAAATTTTAATATTTATATGAAATTCAAAAGTTATAATGTAAGAATAACATATAATTATAAATATAAATACTTAATTAAATGAAGATTAGGGGTATTGGTAGGTTGATATATACAAAAATGTTAAAATATTCATTATATCATCTTCTTATTACGAATGAAGTAATCAAAACCAGGATCATGACATTTGGTTATGAAAAAGCAGTTGACTCTCTTCACCAGATTTTATATTAAGATTGTAAATTTAGATTTGCTTGATCCATTGTTCACTCATTTATGAATTAATATTTAATAATCTTCATTACAAAAAAGTTTTAAAAAAATAATATTTTTTGGCATATTCATACCCGCCCCTAATCTTCATTTGTTGAGTGTATACAAGCATATGTACGTTATTGTATTATAGATTGTCAACTCCTTATACATATTAATGTTATAGTAATTAAATATTATCATAGATATTCATATTATACAATTGGTGTAGCTAAAAGGAAAAAACAAAACTAATCAAAATGTATCAAAAACTAAGGAAAATTTGAGTTTTTATTGATTTAACGTAAAATTTAGACGGAATTCGTATTTGGTGGCATTGTAGTAGCGGAACTCCTATTACGGATGGTTTGCGGTAATTAGCCATTGAATGATTGGTTTGGTGATGTATAGCCTATTAGACGGGTGGTTTCCAGTAAACGAACTAGTATTTCAATGGCATCTCGACTTCTAATAGAATTAGATACGTAAATCCTAAGATATTGCATGTCATTGGCTAAGTGCACAATCTCTCATCTTTGAAATAAGAAACATGGTCATGACCATTGACATTAACGACAACATCCTTAACACCCCCTCCCCCTTTAAAGGTTAGGAATTTATAAATCTTCATAAGATGAGCAATATAGGATGAAAAAACTCACCAATCTAAACCGGATTGATACGTAATTCAGGAACGTGTATTGATAAAAAAAACATAAGATGAGAAGCTTGGATCGAAAATCAAAAACTAACAAAAACGATGGGTTGTTTAATGAGGGCGCTCATTGATCAACATCAAGAATGTGACGATCCAAGAGCTCCCCAACCCTTATCTTCTCACGAACATCCTAGACATCTAGGTGAACATGCTTGGTTCGAGTAATAGCGATTGGATTGTTGGATAAAAAGGTGGAAGGAAAATAGTCATATAACATAGCAAAATGAGATTGAAGAAACAGTTTAAGCTCATGAAGTTATTATAGCCACACAATTTTTGAAATGCAAATGTTATTGTCCAATACTCGGCTTCTATGATAAATCGAGCAAACAAATATTGCTTCTTTACAAGAAGCAAAACCATCTTAAGACTACAAATCAAACATATATATAAGAAAGACAGCCCGCATCGAAATAAGCAACAAGCTCGATAGAAGTAGATGGCTTGAATTTGAAAGGTATATTCCTCGTGCCTTTAAGATAGAGGGATGTCTTGCCAAATTGTATAGTGGTGCGTAATTTGACACGCTTGACCCATGAGTAGAAATTGTTTAGAGGTTTTTAATTACAACGACACTCCTATAGGTAGTAGTATTATCAAATAAGGTTATGGATTTGTCAGATTTGGCAAGAAGCGATAACCTAAATCATTGAGTGTGAAAGCAATATGCGGACTGCAAGCAAACTGTTGAATAACGATGCTATGGAACCGGTGACAATAATATCATCCATGTAGAACAACATAAAATTGTCACAGATTGCGAAATTAACACATATAAGGAGGTGTCCAGATAACAAGAACTAAACCACAATGGAGAAGATGATGTTTCAACTTGGTGAACCAAGCACGATGAGCTTCCTTAAGCTCATATAGAACCTCTATGTTGGTCCATGTACTTGGTTTCTATAAGACACCACTAAGAAATGCATAATTGATGCCAATCTAACAAACTTTAAAACCTTTAGAGATGACGATAGAGAGAACCGAGCAGATTATTGTTCGTATGAAGATAGGACTAAATGTATCAAAATAAACGATGCCCTCTTCTTGGTGAAAACCCTATACAAGTAATTGGCTTTATATCTCTCAACAAGGCCATCTGAATGGTGTTTCAGAGAAAGACCCACTTATTTCCAATAACAGACGAAGAATAAGGGGCCAATTGTTGTTGGCAAAAAGAGCACTATATTAGGACTGCATTGCATGACACCATTCACAATGCTAGGATAGTTGACAAAAAGTCATTGTTTTGGGCATGAGGAAAGCTGGTAATGACGAAAGGTGGTTTTTGATTTGCTGGACACGAGGATTGAGGCTACTTCTTTTGGCATAAGTCACCATGTAGTGTGCAAAGCCCACGATGCGACGTAGACATGGAAAAATTACTGAATGTTTGGGACTATGAGAGTTCGGGAATCACAGGATGTCTTGTTAAATAAGTCCTCATAAATTGAAGGGACTTTTTTGATACTCAACTAGAGATGGCAACAAGAATCAAGGATTCATGTGCGACTAGGTAGGGCTCAAATTTTGTTAAGTATTAACTGATGCGATCGCCTTCTAGGGACTTTAAGAAGGACTCGCTTGGCCAAGGATCTAGGTTACGAGTTGGGCCTTATCCGACTATTGGAGGAAACATAGAGAAGAGGAAGCCGAATTAGGGAAGGTGGAAGCTGAGATAGGGAAGGTGGTAGTGGTGGTAGGGAAGCTGGTAGCTGAGGTAGGGACTCTGGTAGCTGCGGTAGGGACTCTAGTAGCTGTGTTGCGGTAAGGACTCTAGTAGCTGTGCTGCGGTAAGGACGTTGGTAACTGTGCTGCGGTAGGGACGCTAGTAACTGTGGTAGGGACACTGGTAGCTACGGTAGGGATGCTGGGAGAGGGACGATGGTAGGGACACTGGTGGATGTGGTAGGGACTCGACGGGTGGAAGAACTCGCCGTCGAACGAGGAAGCGACCGGAGGTCGGGGAAAAGAGGGCGTCGGAGAAGAGGGATAGAAGAGTTAACGTTCACGGTTTTGGGAAAGAGATATCACTCTATTCAAGCCAAAACTCATTGATTGCAAACGTGAAAAATACAAGAGAGGAGAGCTCCTTATATAGTGGAGGCTCTTAGGCAACAAAAGGAAATCCTAACATTTATGGCCTGGGCCTAAAACATGCAAGTCTTGGCCAAATACCCTATGCATACTATAAATGGCTAGATAACTAATCTGACCTAATATTCTTGTATCTATTACAAAAGGTAATACTTATCCATTAGCTAGTTAGGAAAAGGAAAGACAAGGACTAAAGCAAACGAGTCTTAGGGACTTTGCTGAGGACTCTGCTCAAGAGCTGAGGACTCTGCTGAAGGACTCTGCTTAAGAGCTGAGGACTCTGCTGAAGGACTCTGCTCAAGAGATGAGGACTCTGCAGAAGGACTAAGGACTTTGCTGAGGACTCTACTGATGAACTGAGGGACTCTGATGCTGAGAACGTTGGAAGGGAAGCTGTTGGAATTGTTGGGACGCCCTGATGCAGTCCCTAGGATTGTCCTTGGCTACAAGCAACCTTCAGGGATAGGGACTTCTACGATGCTGGTAGGGACGCCAGGGCCCCTTCCTTAGGATTGGCTTTAAGGACGCTCAACACCCAAGTAGTTGGTTCTTCAAGGACTAAGCTAACGGACTGAGAGGCTCGCCATACAAAGGACGCCGTTGCTCGGGTGATGGCCTTAGCACGTAATGGGTCCGTCCGAACGCATTGTCATGGCGTCTTCCTCTTCCTTGGGAGTAAAGGAAGGGATCGCATCATCTTCCCCCCCCCCCTGAGTGGGAAGCGTCCCCGCTTCCTCCAAAAGGTGTTCATCTTCAGGTTCCACGTATGGAGATAAGTCTGCAACATTGAAAGTGGCATGGACGGCCCCGTAGGAATCTGGAAGCTCAAGCTTGTAAGCATTTGGTCCAATCCGCTCAAGGACGCGAAAGGGACCGTCCCCCCAGTGGTGGAGCTTTGTCTTCCGGGCTGAAGGAAAGTGACTCTTGCGCAAGTGGAGCCAAACCAAGTCCCCAGGCTCAAAGATGAGTTGTTGGCATCCCTTGTTATGTTGGTTGCCATATTGTTGGGCACGATGCTCAAGGTGTTCCTGCGTCCTCATGTGCAGCCTCTTGATGTACTGAACACGGTTGGCCGCATCGAAGTGTTCTCCGTGCTGCAATGGACGGGGTGAGAGATCAAGGGGAGTAAGCAGATTACGCCCATAGACGACCTCGAAGGGACTCATGGAGTGCACCGAGTGTTTGGACCTGTTATAGCAAAATTATACGGTAGAGAGTAAGTCCTCCCACCGGCGTGGGTTGTTCTTAAGCATCACTAGAAGGAGTGAGCCTAAGGTCCGATTGGTGACTTTCGTCTGGCCATCGGTTTGGAGATGGAAGGAAGTAGAGAATAGTAGTTTGGTGCTTAACTTTCCCCAAAGTGTTCTCCAAAAATGCCCCACAAACTTGGCGTCCCTATCACTTATGATTGTGCGGGGGATGCCATGGTACTTCACTACGTGTTCAAAGAACAAACAAGCCACGTCCGTCGCATTGTTCGTCGTTGTACACGCAATGAAATGGGCCATTTTTTAGAAGCGACACACTACTACAAAGATGGAGTCCTTGCCCCTCTTGGACCTAGGCTGTCCCGTGATGAAGTCCATTGAAAGGTCTTCCCACAAAGCATGCGGAATAGGCAAGGGAGAGTAAAGTCCATGATTATGGCTAGTGGACTTGGCCTTTTGGCAAGTGATACAACTCTTGCAATACTTCGTGACATGATGAGCCATGTGAGGCCAAAAGAAGTGTTCACGCAAAGAAGCAAGGGTTTTATTAACGCCAAACTAACCACGGAACTCATGCGCTTCTTTTATCAAAAGAGTCCTTATGGAAGACTTAGGGACGCATATCTTCCCGGCCTTGAATAAGTACCCTTCATCTAGAAAGTAGCCATCAATGGCATGAGAAGGCGTGGCCTTTTCCATGATGAGACCAAAGAATGGGTCCGAAGCAGAAAGCTCCTTTAACATGGAAAAGCCAAGTAAGCGAACTTGAAGAGAAGAAAGGAGGGTGTACCTGCGAGAAAGGGCATCCGCAACCACATTCTCCTTACCTATCTTGTGATGGACGACATAAGGGAATGTCTCCAAGAACTCGACCCAGCATGCATGTCTTCTATTGAGGCTAGGTGTGCTTGGCTCTTGAGATAAGACAACGCCGCGTGGTCACTGTGGATGATGAACTCCCGAGGCCACAAGTAGTGTTGCCAAGTCTTGAGGACTCTGATTAGAGCATACAGCTCTTTGTCGTACGTGGGGTAGTTCAACTGAGCTCCAGTGAGCTTCTCACTATAGTAGGCAATTGGCTTGCGTTCTTAGTGGAGGACACCGCCTTTGCCAACATTTGATGCACCACACTCGATCTCAAAGAGCTTAGTGAAGTCCGGGAGCTGGAGGAGTGGAGCATTACAAAGGGAGTCCTTAAGGCTTTGGAACGCCTGTCCATGATGCTGCTTCCATTCTATGATTGTGCCTGTCTTGGTTAAGGCATGCAATGGGGCAACAAGGACGTTGAAGTGATGGACAAAACGGCGGTAGAAACCGGCGAGTCCTAAGAAGGAGCAGACATCCATTGCACTCTTTGGAGTAGGCCAGTCCTTGATAGCCTTGATCTTTTCCTCGTCCACTTGTAAACCAACACTAGAGACCACAAAGCCAAGGAAGACAGTGGACGGCTTGCAAAAAGTACACTTTGCCAAGTTGGCAAAGAGTGTTTCACGGCGTAAGCATTCCAATACCAACTTAATGTGTTCCGTGTGGTCATTGAGATTCATTGAATAAATCAAGATATCATCAAAGTAGACCACAAGGAACTTACCAATGAAGTCCCTAAGGACATGATTCATGAATCTCATAAAGGTGCTTGGAGCGTTGGTGAGACCAAAGGGCATGACGAGCCACTAGTAGAGACAGAATTTTGTCTTGAAGGTTGTCTTCCATTCATCGAGCCTAGGAATTGGGTACCGGTATTTGATGGTGATGTTGTTGATTGCACAGCAGTCCATACACATGCGCCAGGAGCCATCCTTTTTAGGGACTAGAATAACGGGCACGACACAAGGACTTAGGGACTCTCTTACATAGCCAAGCTCAAGGAGTTCTTGCACTTGCTTTTGGAGTTCCATGGTTTCATCTGGGCCAGCTTTGTAAGGAGCTCTATTTGGTAGAGAGGCCCCGGGCATCAAGTCAATTTGATGCTCAATTCCACGTAGTGGTGGAAGGCCTAAGGGGAAGGTCGTTACAGAAGACATCCTTGAAGTCCTTTAGAAGGGAAGCCACGACGCTAGGGACGGCCGGATCATTAGGGACTGTGCTAGAAGATGTGAGGGACATCGGCACCATCAAGAAGCAATGGGCGCATCCTGAAAGTGGCAGTTGAGATGGGGACGGCCGTGTGGCCAACCCACGTGGTTCAACCGTGCCTTGAAGGGACGCGCTTGTTTTGGGTGTGAGGGACGCTTGGTCTAAGGGACTCCTTTTGGGGACGACTTTGGGACACTGTTGTTGGCCATCAAAGAGAGACGGCTTTGCAACCGAGGTGTTGGCCGAGTTGCGTTCCTTGTGCGCCTGTTCTTCTTCAATTGCCTTAGGGCGGTCGCGTTGTACCTGATCCTGCAATATTTTCACTAGGCAACATGGGTAAGAGTTTGACGCGCTTCCCGTGATACGTGAACACATAAGTGTTCAAGAAGCCATTGTGAAGGACGTGCCGGTCGAAAGCCTATGGGCATCCCAACAACAAGTGTGTGACGTCCATAGCAACGACATCACAAAGTAAGGTGTCCATGTAAGGACCAATTGAAAAGGAGATCATGCATTGGTGAGTGATTTGGGTACCTGTGGAGTTCAACCATTGTAGTCCATAAGTGGCAGGGTGGGGAGTTGTTTCAAGGTTAAGGTGTTTAACTACCTTTTCATTGACAAAGTTGGTGCAACTCCCGGAGTCAATAATCACGCTAAGGCTGGTGGAACCAACCAAAGCGCGAGTGTGAAAGAGATTTTCACGTTGGTCTTGTAAGGATCCTTTCAAAATGAGTGCCTTCCTAGCAACCAACCCGAGTCAGTGGCCGGAGTCCATTGGTGCTGGGGCACAATGAAACTCTTCTTCTTGGGGAACAACATAGGAGTCCTCATATAATGGCTGTGGTGGGACTTCTTCCTCATCTAAGGACTCATATCCCCCGGTGGTTGTGGAGAACAACACTTTCTTTTTGTTGGGGCAGTCCTTTTGATAGTGTCCTCGTCCGCCACAAGAGAAACACTCCATGTCCCGAGAACGCTCATGTGGAGTCCCTTGTTAGGATGGACGCCCTTGTTGAGGACGGCCGGTGGAGTTCGATCCATGTGGTAGGGAAGGACGATGGGATGGTGTTTGTTTTGAAGAAGAACCATGTCCCTGCATACGAGGAGATGAATTAGTGGAAGCATAAGGACGAGAGTTAGAGGAAGCATACTTATTTGGCCGAGATTAGTAAGAACGCAATTCTTGTTGGTTCTTATAGATGGTCATGGCCGTATGCATCAGGTTGTTGAAATCAGGGATGGGCAGGATCTCAAGTTGGTGCGTAAGGGACTGATTCAATCCAGAGATAAACCTAGTTTTCAAGGTGGAGGGGGCAAATGAAATGCCGACCTTGTAATACATATCCTCCAACTTAGAGAAGAACTCTATGGGAGTCATACTTCCTTGGCGAAGTGTTGCAATGTCCATCCTCATCTGGTTCTTATAGTCCTTAGGAACATACTTTTGGGTCATGACGTACACAAGTTGATCCCAAGTGGTTACCGGTGTTTTGTCTAGCCTTAAACGGCTATCCACAAAGCCTTGCCACCATACTCGTGCTTGACCACAAAAATGGAGCGTAGCTAAATGGACCCATTCATGGGGAGGCATCCGACAATAGCGCAAAGTGTGCACTGTGGCGGCAATCCACTCAGGAAGGCAGCTGCATCGTAATGTACTTCAAATAGTTTAATTTGGACTTTGACCTCATTGCGGTTTGTAGCTGGTTGGTCATAGTCCCCACGGTCTTCTCGTAGGTCAAAACCACGATCAATGGGACTCCAAGATCTTGGTGGTATCGCTCTAGGGGCATTACCGCGCCGTTTACCTTGGTGTCGACGGGGACGCTCTTGGTGCCGATTGGCATTATGGCGTCCGTCCCTCCTAGGGACTTCTTCATGGTAACGTTCTAAAGGCGGAGCCGGGGGAATCCAGTCCGCGGGACGGTCGTCCAATTCAGGTGGATCACCCAAACGTGGGAAGTTGTGGGAATTGGGTAAGCCCGAGTCTTCATATTCTTCATCGTCAAAGTCATTGAACTCGTCTTCCCAAACTGGAGTATCGGACTATTGGTTTAAGGACGCATGTGCTGGAGGTAGGGACGGCGCCCTTCCTTGTGCCACGCGCCGTTCATGCCGTTGTGCTCGTCGTAAGGGGTGCTCCTCAAAGCGTTGGTCACGCCTATTGTACAACCGGCGTTCCCGTTCCTTGGTACCTTGGTCTTGGGAATGCGGTTTAGAACGCTGAGGAGTCGGTGCTTAGCGACGAGCTCTCCTTGGGTCATAACGATCATTAAACCGAAAAGAGGCAGGAGACATACCTGGGCCTTCGGACTCATGGCCTGAGCAAGCATCGTAGGCATGCGGGTCACTCCGCAAGACTTGGCCATGAGGATGACGGGGCTCAATGGTGGAGTGGAGACGTTGTGGTTGAGGGGCGTCCCTTAAGGACGTCCTGTTAGGAAGCACTTGGTGAGATGTTTGACCGTTCGGTTGACTTGGGCTAGCTTGGTCGGAGAGGCTGATGGCTAGTCCCTGAGATTTGGATTAAAGGACTTGAGGTTGGGCGTTCACATGAGGAACCTGAGCTGTCGCTTGGGCTTGGAGAAGGGACGCCACCTAGAGTTCCAACGCTACTATACGTTGCTTGTCCGGTGAGAGTTGTGGAGGGTTGAGGTCCTCGCTTGAGAGTTCTTGGGTGAGGACTTGAGGTGGATTATTTCCATTGTTAGCCTCGGCGGATGGGTTCCCTATCATAACATTAGAGTCCATGGCGAGTAAAAATGGAACAAGAGTCAACAAGTACAAGCACTAGAAACAGCTCTTTAGACGGACTATGCACACACAAAGGTTGAGGAAGGCTTTATGTGCGAGAGGCGGCTAAAGGCTACACAATGCAACTCAAACACGCAAGGATCAATGCAATTACAAGCAACAATATTGACGTGCTAAGTGCTGAGGACTGCTTCTTTGTTAAGGAGGCGTCCTCAAGGTGGGTTTGTCTGGGGACTCTCTTGAATTCAAAATAGTTGCCTTATTTTGGCTTTCTATTTGGACTTCTTTTGCTTGTTTTTTTTTGAATGTGGTTACTAACCGAAGGAGAGTCCTTTGAGGGACGCAAGTAGCATAAATAGGTTACTAACCTAAGCACGACTGAAACCAATATGCAACAAGTAATCGAAATCACCAAGTATGTAAGGACTGCAATCGTAAATGGGTGTAAAAAAATTTTTTTTTTTGGGTAAGGAATATGGTAGTCTAAACTTGTTTTACTACCAAGGTTGGGCTAAAAAAAAAATTGGATTTTTATAAGGACGGATTCAATGAACACAAAGGGAAGCAAGTGTGATATGCATCGTTCGAATTAAAAGGCTTACGTAACCTTGGCTCTGATACCAGTTGATGCGATCACCTTCTAGGGACTCCAAGAAGGACTCGCTTGGCCAAGGATCTAGGTTACGAGTTGGGCCTTATCCGACTATTGGAGGAAACATAGAGAAGCGGAAGCTGAGTTAGGGAAGGTGGAAGCTGAGATAGGGAAGGTGGTAGTGGTGGTAGGAAAGCTGGTAGCTGAGGTAGGGACTCTAGTAGCTGCGGTAGGGACTCTGGTAGCTGCGGTAGGGACTCTGGTAGCTGCGGTAGGGACTCTGGTAGCTGCGGTAGGGACTCTGGTAGCTGTGCTGTGGTAGGGACTCTAGTAGCTGTGCTGCAGTAGGAATGCTGGTAACTGTGCTGCGGTATGGACGCTGGTAACTATGGTAGGGACGCTGGTAGCTACGGTAGGGACGCTGGGAGAGGGACGATGGTAGGGACGCTGGTGGATGTGGCAGGGACTCGACGGGTGGAAGAACTCGCCGTCGAACGAGGAAGCGACCGGAGGTCGGGGAAAGGAGGGCGTCGGAGAAGAGGGATAGAAGGGTTGACGTTCACGATTTTGGGGAAGAGATATCACTCGATTCAAGCCAAAACTCATTGATTGCAAACGTGAAAAATACAAGAGAGGAGAGCTCCTTATATAGTGGAGGCTCTTAGGCAACAAAAGGAAACCCTAGCATTTATGGGTTGGGCCTAACATGCAAGTCTTGGCCCAATACCCTATGCATACTATAAATGGCCAGACAACTAATCTGACCTAATATTCTTGTCTCTACTATAAAAGGTAATACTTATCCATTAGCTAGTTAGGAAAAGGAAAGACAATATTCTTGTCTCTACTACAAAAGGTAATACTTGTCCATTAGCTAGTTAGGAAAAGGAAAGACAAGGACTAAAGCAAACGAGTCTTAGGGACTCTGCTGAGGACTCTGCTCAAGAGCTGAGGACTCTGCTGAAGGACTCTGGTCAAGAGCTGAGGACTCTGCTGAAGGACTCTGGTCAAGAGCTGAGGACTCTGTTGAAGGACTCTACTCAAGAGCTGAGGACTCTGCTGAAGGACTCTGCTCAAGAGTTGAGGACTCTACTGAAGGACTAAGGACTCTGTTAAGGACTCTACGATGAACTAAGGGACTCTGATGCTGAGGACGCTGGAAGGGAAGCTGCTGGAATTGTTGGGACGCCCTGGTGCAGTCCCTAGGATTGTCCTTGGCTGCAAGCAACCTCCAAGGATAGGGACTTCTAGGGTGCTGGTAGGGACGCCTAGGCCCCTTCCTCAGGATTGGCTTTAAGGACGCTCAGCACCCAAGTAGTTGGTTCTTCAGGGACTAAGCTAACGGACTGAGAGGCTCGCCATACAAACGACGTCGTTGCTCGAGCGATGGCCTTAGCACGAGCTCGAGTAATGGGTCCGTCTGAACGCATTGTCATGGCGTCTTCCTCTTCCTTGGGAGTAAGGGAAGGGATCGCATCATTAACAATTGGAGAAATAGTGCTCGATGACAAAGTGACACTAGACTTCATATTAGACTTGGGTTGGAAGAATTTAAAGGCAAGTTCTGGTAAATAGGAGTTGTAGGAGAAAATTATGTTGATAAAGCAAAGAAGTAGTGGTGGCATGGCATTTCCAATAGGTCTAACTTGAGTATAGTGAGATTTATGTGGTTCCATAGGAACATACGGTAATTAATTACTTGATTTGAAAGGGGTGTTTGCATACGAGAATGTGTCTTCATCATAGATGACGGGTTGATATTTATTTGACAAATGGGTTGACTAACACAATAAGACATGAATAGATCTTATGTTTGGAGCTATAGCCAATTAAAGTGCATGACATGGAACAATAAACCATTTTTATGATGTTATATGGTTGAAGGTAAGGAAGGCAAAGCCAACCGAATGTTTTGAGCAATCCATGTTTGGAGCTTTGGAGTAGAGGAGATGAAAGGGAGACTTGAAACTCAATGAAGGAGACATAGTCCTATTGGAAACACAGATGACTATATGGAAAACGTTTTTCCAAAGCTCGAGGGAATAAGATGAATAAGTAAGGGTTTAACTTTTTTCTTAGATGAGTCAAAGACAATGTTCCATAACAAGTTTTTCGCAGGGTGTTGGGGTCAAGAGACATGATGCATAATACCCTCACAAATGGGAAAAGAAATTAGTGTTTGTTATTTGTCAACCCCATCTATATGAAGAAATTTAGTAGTTTCATTAAATCGAGTTTGGATTAACTGTTGAACTAAATATAGACATCCTTGACTTGATATTTTTGATTAAGAAAGTAAATTTTAATATATTTGGAATAAATCATCAACAAAGATAACAAAGTAATGAGAACTAGAAATTGAAAGAAGTGAAAAAAGATCCCAAATATAGCATTATAACCAAAATCAAAAGAAGATAAATATTGGAAGTTTATGTCTCCTAGCATGGTAACAAGCTTGACAAATAGGCAACTTATAAAACATATAATGAAAAAGTTGACACTAAATATTAAAGTTTAGATTCAATAGGATCTCCAAATTGCCACGACCACCTCATCCATGACCTCATTGGAATCGGTGACCACATTGCTTCGAGGAGCCAAAATTGTCTACGTTGGTAGATGGTTGAGACGAGTCTGGCAAGGCAGTGTACATGTCAAGGATTCGAATTGAAGTTTCTCTTCTTGGAGAAACCTTTAGGTTAATTCATTGAGAGTAATCAACACGAATTCCAGATTTTAATGGGCCATAGGATGAATAAATTATTATGAAGCCCTTTTGAAACAAGTCTTCTTCACTTACGAGGTACTCACATCCTTAAAATGAGCCCACAAAATGTCATAGTACAATGATGGGAAAGTTGTTTGTCATTCATTCATCACAAATATGATATATAAATACACAAAGTTGGCTTGCAGCCTAAGGATAACCTCAAATATACATGGATAAGAATCCTCAAGGATATTAACAAACTACAAAAGATATGTTTATCAATACCAACCCCCCCCCCAATGCTTATGGAGGATTTTGGACATGCAACTTGGAGCGTAAGGTATGAAATTTGTAAGTACTAATTAACTTTAATAAATAAATCATCAACCCGATCCTAAGCTTGAACATGTTATACAATAAGAGACCTGTCTTCATCTTGCTTTGAAACAAAGCAATAATCAATCTTGATGTATTTGGGACAATGATGGAAGACAGGATTAACAGACATATATGTAGATAGTACTCAAACTATCACAAAGGATAATGGGAGGACAATGATGTCATGCTTTTTAGTTAGTTTTCATAGGTCATTTTCTAGGTTGTTTTACATCTTTTCTATTAGTTTATGTGTTTTGCATAAGATTTCAACTCTCTTTCGAGGGTTGGAGTCCTTTGTGGTTGTTTTCTTGTTTTGTAGGTGTTTGGAGCGTTTAGGATAAGTTTTCTAGCTTTCCCGAGCATTCTAGGAGATGGTGTGTAGAGGTGTTCGTAGTCAAGTCAAGTGGAGTTTTGTCAAGGATTTCAAAGGAAGGATTTGCGAGCTAAGAGATGTTTTAAAAGAAGTTACAAGAAGTCTAAAGGAGCCAACAAAAGTCAAGGAAGAAACACCGAAAAAAGGCAAAACTTTGGAGCATGTTTCGGGACAAGACAAGAAGAACCATAGTCAGCTGAAGGTCGATGTCGACCTACTATAGGTATGCCACGACCTACTAAAGGTTGGCCACGACCTACCCTAGGTCGTGCATGACCTCCCCTGGAGTTGACCGAACGAAAACATGCCGCCCAAGTAATAGATTTTCGGGTGTTATTTATGGGTTTTTAAGATAGATTGTTATTTCCTTTTTAGAAGATATCTTCCTCTATATAAGGAGGCCTTAGGGGGACTTTTCTACATCATCACACGAACTAGAGGAAGGGGGAAGACTAGGATAGGTTTGAGAGAGAGTTTGCAAGACAAGTTAGGAGAAGTTTGTGGATTTCCTTGAGTTATAAAAATGGATTCCCTTTTAATTCAAGTTGTTTGTTTGAATCATGTTTCTTTCTTCTTCTTTGATGATTGTTTGCATGATGAAGTGTAAGTAGTAACCTTTTCTAGGGTTGGGGTGAAGCCCAACATAAGAATGCATGTCTAAAACTTGAATTCCATAATTTAAATGCTTAAAGATCATATCTATCTATCATGTGCTTAATCCTTTGCGAAAGTTGAAGCATGTCTTGTGATTAACCTTAGCGAAAGTGAAAAGCTGGTTGCTTGATTAGATCTAATAGGATTATTTGTGAAAGTTGATATTCCTAGGTTAAAGGATAGATAGAAGATTGTTTGATTTGCGAAAGTTGATTAAACGACTTGATCGAATTGTTTGCGAGAGTTGACTCTTCTATGATCTAGATGGCATGATAGTTGTGAATTCTTGTTGGAAGCATGCGTGATTATGTTGTGGTGGATCCTTGGTCCTAGATATTTTTCCCATTGAATTTTGAAGTCTTTTTTCGTACCTAGAATAGGTCTTGGCCGACCCCCCCCCCCCCTAAGGTCATGACCGACCCCTCTGTGTCTTGGTCGTGTGTGTTTGGTGTAGTGATAGATGTGGTCGTGGACGACCTACCACAGGTCGGGTCCGACCTATCTCTGAGTGTGTGTTTTGCTTTGTTTTCGTAGGTTTGATTGCTAGACTATAGATCGTACTAACTCTCGTGGATGATCCTGACTTCGTTATACTCAGCGGGGTCTTGAATACAAATTTATTTGTTTAAGAATAACCCTTCAACAGACGATCAAAGGGAACCTAGATCTCGGAATGAAATTGCATGATCCAAAGGATCTTAGATGTAGTAAGGTCGATGGCTCATTACTTGACTTCAGATTTGGACTTGGCAACGACATTTTGTTTCTTAGAGGACCATCTTATGAGATTACCACCATAATAAATGGTGAATCCATGTTGGGAGCGACAATCATCACCATCACTAGCCCATTTAGCATCCGAAAGAGCAATAAGACCTCGATCAATAACAAGGCAAATGACAAGACCTGATGGTATAGAGCCCTTGAGATAATGAAGAATGCGGTTAACAACAACCTAGTGTGTGTGTGTGTGTGTGTGTGAGACTTCAAGAAGTATGAACTAACAAACACGATTAACAACATACAAGATCTCACGGCAAGTAATAGTAGCATACGAAAGAGCTCCACCAATGCTCTTGTATAGATCGGTTCGGAGAATGGATCATCGGATCGCATTAGATGAGAAGTCGGTTCAACAGGTGATGATATGGGCTTGGCATCGTGCATTTTACTACACAGTAGAAGGTCATAAATATATTTCTACTAGGATAGAACAAGTCAACCGCCCTCACGTTTCACCTCAATTAAGAGGAAGAAGTGGAGGGAGTCGAGATCACAAAGTGAAAATGCACCATTTAGTAGCTCAATGAATGTAGAAATCTTAATGGCCCGAGAATCAATAATAATAAGATCGTCAGTGTAAACCAACATATAGTGAACAGAACCAGATTGATGTCAAACAAATAGAGAGGTGTCAGACTAGCAAGATCGGAAGCCATGACATAGAAAAAACTATCTAAGTTCATGGAACCAAGCCCAAGGCACCTACTTGAGACCATACAGAGCCTTAGGAAGAAGGCAAACATCATTCAGTGGAGAAGGATCTGTGAGGCTAGGAGGATAAGCCATGGAAACCTACTTTGCAAGATCACCATTTCATAAATGGATGTATTAACAGTCCGAAAGTAGGTAAGAGCAATTCACGAAGTAGGAAGGGAATTGTAGTCGAGTTCAAACTCCCATCATTTGCATTAGGAGGACTTTTGGTGGGGTTGGTTGAGGTCAAACGAGGTTGCATGGGACTAGGGGGAACAATGGAACTGTAGTCAAGGGTGCTGGCAATTATTCGAGCGTGGTGTTAAGAGGCTCGGGTTGTTGTGGTGGTGTAGAAGACCATAGGAAAGTTGCATGTTGAAGCAGGGAGTTTGGTAGCGGACAGGGAGTGGCAGTGGGGTGGCTTTTGGGCATGCGAGCGTGGACACGATATAGGAAGGTTGTCTCATCAAAAATGACATAGCGAGCTATATTCTATTTGTTGGAACATGAAGACATGTATAACCTTTATGTTTTGATCTATGACCAATAAAAATGCAAGATGATGAATGATACTCCAATTTGCTATAAGGTCGTAAAAAAAGCTAACAAAGGCAACCTAAAGTCTTGAGGAACTTATAGTCGGGTATCTTAGCATATAGAGTTTCGATTGGAGATTTAAAATTAAGCATACGTATAAGAGTCATATTATACAGATACACAAAGATATGAAAAGCATATTCCCAAAATGAAATAAGAAGTTTAGCATAGGATAAAAGAGCACGACCTTTTACAATTATGAAGCAATTACATCTTTTAATAACAATGTTTTGAGAAGGGGTGTGAGAACAAGAGACTTTGTGAGTTATTCCTCGAGCTTGCAAGACAATAGAGACATTCATGTATTCACCTACCCAATTGGATTAAATTTTTTTTATTTTCTTGTTAAATTGAGTTTCAACCATCTTTTGAGATATGTGAAAATAATGAAAAACATGATACTTCTGATGCATAAAATAAATCCACACAAATTTATTGCAATCATCCACAAAATAACAAAATAAGCATTGTCATTTGAAGAAGTCATTGGGGCAAGTCCCCCAAACAGCTGAATAAAATAAATTAAAAGGAGAAGAACTTGAAACATGTGGCTCATCAATTGTGTGGATTTATTTTATGGAAGACCATGTAAGCATCATTATCACGACTTAATTTAATTGGGAAACACTAAGTAGGTTTTTATTAATTTGAGGGACTGAAATATTATCACGACTTAATTGGGAAACACTAAGTAGGCTTCTATTAATTTGAGGGACTAAATGTATATTGGTGAATTGCACAAGATTAGGATATGCATGAAGAGTAGAATTACTCAAATACAAAATAGGAAGAGACATATCATTGCCTACTTGTAAACTAGCATTGCAAGTGTAATCGGAATGAACAAAGAGATTATCGAAATCAGATGTGATATGATTGGTAGCACCGAAATCGAATAGCCAATTGGGCTCAACCAAGGTTGAAGGAGAGGCACCAATCGAATAGCCAGAATTTGCACACATCTCACATTCGAGACGTGACTGTTCGGTCGAGATCTCAAAGCGGGGTGATTGAGACGACCCATGAGAGTATCGATTGTCAATGTTAGCAGATAGAGAATCTTCAACCGGTTTGGGAGAAGAGTTAATACGTTCTTCCTCACGTAAAAGAAGTCCAAACAGTTCATCCGATGAAATAGGTTCTCGTTGCATTGTGTATGATGTTTGAAACACATAGTAGGAAGCATAAAGGCGCATTCTACAGGAGTAGCGGAAAAACTCCTCTTTTTCTCAACATATTCAATTATTGTAAGAGAACCCTTTTGAAAGGTTCGCATTTGCTGCTTTAGGAACATATTACGAGCCCGAGTTTGGGCAAAAAACATGCACTCAAGATTAGACCACGCCTCATGAGGTGTCTTCGCTCGCTGGACATGAGTGATTAATGGTGTTTTGAGAGTTGACGTGATCCACAAGATAACGAACATGTCCTTCTTGTTCCAATCGGCATAAAGAGCATTACCCATCAAAGCCGCAATGGAGCACGTTGGGTGAGGAAGCCTAGCCGACTGCTCATTGGCTGGGATAAGAAACGCATCAAGATCATAAGACTATCTGCAACAATACAACTGCTACGGTAGTATGCAACCCTTTTTTTGTAGTTCTCTCTTTGCCACATCATTTATGCAACCATTTTAATTTTTACCCATATCCATGTACCCCATAAACCCATACTTTTCCTATTTTCAATATTTTATAGATAAATTGAAATTTTATGAGTTATTCTACATCATTTTAATAAAGAGAAAATTACAAAAAACCACCCGTTAAATACCCTATATTACTAATAACCACCCCTTATTGGCGACTTTATTTTAAACCACCCACAAATTGAAAATCGTTCACAAATAGCCACCCAAATCACTGTTTTGTCAAAAAATCCGATAAGTCATGCGCTTTTACCATTTTACCCTCAACGAAAACATTAAAAAAATTGTAACAGCCCTTTGACAAATATTCAACCCGTTTGATCATATGGCCCACTTCCCTCTTTTCTTGATTGGCCAGCTCACCCCATCTTCATGCCTTTCAATTCCTTGCTTCTTCTTCTCCCTCCTTCATTTCTTTTGTGTAGATCTGAGACTTTTACCGGCCACTCCCGACCTAACGGTGATGGACCACCAGCCCCCAACGACCGGCACTCCTCCCAACTTGACGGTGCATTGAATCAAAGGAGTTGTATCCATATAAGGAGATTGATTGCTTCTTGAAATTCAGCTTTTACATTGAATCAAAGGAGAAAAAAAACATCTGGATCTTGGGAGAAATTCTTATCCATCAACCACACTCATCCAATTGAAAGCCCATTTATATTGATTCATTTGTTCCAGCAGTAATATATGGGGAAGAATTCAACTGAACATATAGGAAAAGGCGGGAATTTTCAATAACTCTTTATCAATAAATCATGCTGACGACAATGGCGATGGGGGCAATTGAACATTTAAAGAATACAGAATGGCCGGATGGAAGCACAATTTGAAGCTTCAGGGTCAAGACCTGAGATAGAGACTCTCTTGCTCTCCCTTCGTCCTCAACCGCCTCTACTCTGAGATTGCGTCGCCCTCACTCCTTCGACTCCTTCGCTCGCCCTTCGCCCTCCACCGGCTCTGCTCCGTCCACCTCTACAAAGCCAAGATCTTGCCACCCTCCTCCGACTCTGTTTTCTATCATATCGGATCCGAGATCCTTCGCCAGATTTGGAGAAGAGGTCACGTCGGAGTCCGAGGAGGGGCTGGAGGCAAGCGTAGTGGTTAGGCGAGTCGGAAGTGGACGGCGGATGTGTGTGGTCGGCGAGCGGGAGGTCGGGCAAGGAAGTCGGAGACGTAAAAGCAGGAAAAAAAATAGAAGAAAAAAAAAATAGAAGAAATAGAAGAAAATTTTCGACCAAAAAAGAAATAGAAGAAAAAAGAAGTGGGTCCGGTTTTATTTTGGTCAAAAGTTGACTGGTATACAAAATACCCTTATGAGCCCGGTTTCAATGTAATTATTATGAACAATTGAAGGCAAAATGGTAAAAGCGCACCATTTAACATATTTTTTCACGGAATAGTGATTTGGGTGGCTATTTGTTAACGATTTTTAATTTGTGGTTGGTTTAAAATAAAGTCGCCAATAAGGGGTAGTTATTAGTAATATGGGGTATTTAACGGGTGGTTTTTTGTAATTTCCTCTTTAATAAAAGACATAATATAACGTTCAAATAACACCCATATAAACCCAAAAATATACAATTAATTTTAAATTTAATCTTTTATTTACAATATTAGTGTTTGTGGATGGATTAAAACCAATTATGAGTTATGGAATTGTTTTTTTTTAAACCATAAAAATTCCCAAAAAAGACCATTGATAATTTGTACTAAGTAATTAATCTCATTCGCTATGTGAGTGGACCTCATGTGCCTACTACATAAGTGACACATGGCAAGTTTTATCTTTGCAAGCTGCAAAATTGTTGTCAACGCATAGGATAGCAACAATGCTCTAGGCTATGCTCGAGCGATGAAAGAGAGAAGTCGTTCGTGTAAGGTTGCGTCAACCAAACCAAGATAAGCTTGTCCGTTAAAGATCTCAGAATTCATTGACATCTCCATTTGATATCCAGTTATAGGGAAATATTAATACCCTTTCCAATCCTCCAATTTAGACCCTCGTAAGCAAAGTCTTAGCATGATACCTCTCAAAAAGTTCAAATTGAGCAAATAGTAAGGGTGGATAAGTCGTACTTCCCCCATCTATTTAAAATATTTATTTATTTTGAAATTCCAAATTTTATTTTTGTCCTTAATATACATATTGTTTTAATGGATAAAAGGTATTATGGTAACTTCAAACAAATTCCCATGATTTTTGACTTCCCACCAAACGAGCACTTGTTTCAAACTATTCTGTTAAATAACTTTATATAAAATTTAAGTATGTTTTTTGTTTAACGAGGGAACTAATACCCCTTTTTATATATCTTTGGAACAATAATACCCAAACAGGATGGACAAAAATGTACTCAAAAGTTTCCAAATTATGAACCCTGGCCAATAATATGCCCAAGCAGGATGAACACTACCATATTATAGATTATTTGTTCTGCCAGCCTATAGTATAATACCGTTCTCAAATTAATTAAGTTGCAAGGAAAATTAAGGAAATAACAAAAGGAGGGATCCTACTGGTTCCTCTTCATTTGAAATGTCCCGATCAAAAGAGAAAGAGAGTTCACTATATAATATATATATATCTAGTCAACTTCAATTATCAATACCATCCACAAACACCCCCACAATTACAGGTTATTGAATAGCACATGCATGAAGACACCTTATGGCATATTAGGGGAAATTAAGTATCCTTTTTTGGCTTTATTGTGTTAATAATATGATCACGATGTAACCATACAAGTTCTCTACCTCCGAAGAGGTAGAGAAATTTATAGAGGAGCCCCACTTAGCATATAGAAAATGCATAGTAAAAACAAGTAAAGGACGAGCACGGGATTTATAGAGGAGCCCCATTTACACCAACTAGTCTAAAAGGGTAAACCTCTACCTCCGAAGAGGATTTTGAATGACTTCCCTTTACTTATTTTTGAATGAGTCCTTACAGCTATTACAAGGTGCATTTCACTCTTCTCTAAACTATAAGCTTCTATCCCTATAATTTACTAGTGAAACTCCTCTCAGTCCTAGCAAGTAACCTAACACTCAAAGCAAGATACAAGGAAATCAAACCTCACGTATTTTGGAGTCCCTTTAGAAACACTTCACTCGTTGTCACTCGTTACAAACAATTTTGTGGTTTGGTTTGGACTTCTTTTTCGTTTTGACACTCTTTCTCACTCTTGTTCTTGAGTTGTTCTTCGTGTTCTTGAAGGCTCTTGAAAGTGTGTGGAAGAAGTCACCTCTCAATAAATACAAAAAAGATTGTATTTATAATGGGTGAAATTGGGTTCCTATCCAAGGACCCAAATGCCCTTTTGGCGTTCTCAGAGACAAGATCAGAGATGTCACTTTCTCTATGTTGTACAACGTTGTCTTCAACCGAAAGTCAGCTCCTTCATTAGTTGGGGAGCTTCTACGTGTAATCTTCGGATGATGAGGAAAGCGATGTCCTGGCTTCAAGCTAATTTGTCATCTGACATCTAAAGCTTCTGAGGACTATGGCCGCCGATGATGTCATCTTTGCCGGGCGACATTATTTGAATTCGAACATGGCATTTTGGCACGCATTTCTACTCAATAAGGATGGCTTCCTTATCTCGTAGAAACTCGTTCTTGTTCTTGTCATGAACTTCTTAGCGTCCTTATTTCATAAGGACGGTTTATCACTTGTTGTGTGATTCGGCCTACTTTGTATGGGTTAACTCTTGTATTTTAGAGTATTATTGAGAGTGTTTAGATTAGATTTGAGCGTTATTGTAATACAAAGACCGAAGACACGAGTTGTTAAGAATCAAGAGTTTTTAGATCTAAATTGAAGACAAGTTCGCCACTGCCTAGATTCCGAGGCGCGGTGCCGATGCCGCGGTCGCGGTGAAGGAAGGCGACGATGTTCAACACCCATGAAGGCTGCGGTCATGCCGCCATGGTCGCGGTCGCGGTAGAAGCCGACTTGACCAACTCGAAGTTAGACCCGCCGCGAGCGTGGTGGGAGCGCCGTGGTTGCGGTGTTGCCGAAATCCGAAGCGGCCAAAATCTTTCTATCTTGTTTCCTTTTCTATCTTTTGCCTCTTTCCTTATCTATCTCGGGGAGCAAGTTCCTTGGGCTATATAAGGAGGAGCCTGCCTTAGGTTTTAGGTATCTCAATTCATATCAAATAAAATTGTAATTGAGAACTAAGGGCCCGTTTGGTATCCATATCCAGATATCAGGTATGGGTATCAAGTATATCAATACCCATATCTCTTGTTTGGTATTTTTAGATATGGATATCACTTGATATCTGGATATCAAAACGACCCCATTTTGATATACCAACAAAACCACCGGTATAATTATATCCTTCCTACTTCTCTTTTTCTCTCCAACCCATTCTTTCTACATCTCTTACCATCTTCTTCACCCACTTTCCAGACCATACTTCTTCACCCATTTTCTCTGCAGCCCATACTTCTTCACCGGTATAATTGACAGCTCGAAGCTCGCCGGCGACTTTGCCATAGCGCCACCTTGCCGGATCTAGTCGTCTAGTCTCGCCCAGATCTGGAGCTTGGCTGTCCAATCGAGCTCATTATTCGGCCCTTGATGTCAAGGAGTCCACCCTTTGGACTAGATGAAATTAGGACTAGAGTAAATCCATACCTGCGTACAGCAGACCAAGCAGATGAGCCATAGAAACGAAGCCCCGAAGGCGTTCTTCATCTGCCTCAGCCATTCTATCATTTCTGCGCCTTCTGAGCAATCCACACCCAAATCAATTTCCTTCTAACCCGATTTGAAAATGAAACCGAGATCAAATCGACCACACCATGTATTGCGTTCCCCCACTCTTTCAAGAAGCTTCTAGGACTAGAACACAGTTTAATTGATTTCCAATTGACCTAATTGAATACTGAAACAATCGACATTGTTAAATGCTAATAAATATTCAGTTTAATTGAATCAAGTTTAAAAATTGATATTATTTTAAAATTTTAAATTTGATAGTTCATATCTAGACTGATATCAATATTATACCAAACAACAAGATTCTCATACCCATATCTTGATATCGATACCGATACCGATATCCGATATCTGATATTTTTGATATCTATACCAAACGAGCCCTAATCTCCTTTGGAGCTTATTCAATCAAGGAAGTTTTATTATGAAGTTGTGAAATTCTGGTAACTTCTTTATCCCTAGGTCTTTATTGATACTCTTGTGCTTCATCCCATGATCTTTGTTTGATTATATGAGCCTGATCAACTTGTTTTATTGGCTTAGATCTACTGTTTGAATTAGGATTGGTTGTTGTCTATGCATCTTTCCTATTCTCGAAACAACTCTAATCTAGGACCGTGGACTAGATTAAGGAAGAGTATTCAATGGTTATTTTGTGCATGAGACCCGTAGCTTGATTGCATGATTCGATTTCCTATTATCCTTGTGTGTATTGCATGATTTGAATTTAGCGTCCTTGTTCATATCATAGTTTTGCTAGGACCGTTGGACTAGAGAATAATTAAGATAAGGATTGGAATTGACCTAGGTACATAAAGAAGTGGATGAATTCATGATCAACGGATTAATAAAGTAGAATTGATTGAATGAACTGTGCCTGTTAAAATTGATTGAAACCTCTCTCAAAATTCCCCTTTGTTTGCTTTGCATGAAACGAACATAAATCTGATTAAGAAACTGATTCTCTTGGGTTCGACCCCTTACTTGCTTGCTATACTTGTATTTGCTTGTTTGGCTTATTATCTTTGATATTGGCACAACGACTTTAGCCGAGTCATTGTCCTTCTCTCTTGATGATCGTCCCTTGAAGAATTCCTAGGATATACACTTGGACAACTTATTAGAAATTATTGAGTTTGTCATTATCAAAATTAGGGACGGAGATCATTGATCCGGTATTAATGACTAACGTCCCTAATACCGTCCCAATAATTTTTAATGGTCATATGTCAATCTGACACGGCAACCAAGTCTTGTGATGGTGCTACCACATTAAGTAGTTGTTAAATAAACCAGTTTCATACACTATCATTTTCAAAATCCACTATAGGAAAGGCAAGAGGATATACTTATTGGTTTCCATCTTGATCTACAACGCTCATCAAGTTCCCTAGATATTTGTCATGCAAGAATGCTCCATGAACTGATATATTCTACAATAGGTGGACACAATATAAGGATGATAAGTTATTTTAAGCATATGGTGACAACTACTGTCATACAATAAACCGATGGCAGGTGATTGGCACAATATAAGGTGAAGGTCATGATAGGTAGCATGTGTGAAGGGATGACAAGTTTGATGGACTTTATGGAGTCATGAAAGTTTGCAAGCACACCTCATTTGATGAAGACAAGTTGCATATATTAAGTGATGATAGGTTGTATGCATTGTTGTGTGACGGTTTACAAAGGCAATGTAGTAATAGTGACAGGTCTGTAGCTTTCTTAGATGTTGGAAACCTCTAATTGACACTCCAAGTGTGATGAAGACATATTTGAGTATGCTAGAACTATCTAACACTAGCTTATAATATGTCCCCTCATTGACTTGCTTGAGCATACGACAATAGGAATGAAATAAAGCATAGTTTTCTTCCGGTGTTCACCTGATAAAATTCTGAGCTCGCTCTTTTGCTTTCCAAGCCTTCCATATGCTGATTGGCGCATGTTACTCCTTTTGGATATCGTTTTGAATTTGTTGTGCATCTAGCCCATTTTTCACGCCTTCATACCTGTAATTATGCAACACAACAACCTGTCATCATACACGATTTTAACAACTCCTTTAAATGTACTTGCACGATGACAAAAACCTCCATATAATCGGTTCTAATCTTGTCACTAATACTTATTTATGACGGTTTACGGTGTTTTGTAAATTTGATTTCGAATGAACAAGTATGCTTGTATGTCAACTTTCTAATCTCAAAGTTCTTTGTTCCTTTAATTCGTGCAGCCATCATTTACCATGAACATTGATTGTCCACACACTCGAGTTTTTATGTGTGTTTTGTTGATTTGGTGACACAATACCCAAATTTACCATGAACAGCAATCTGCTCCACATCAGCTTTTAGATCTTTCTTCGATAACATTGTTTCCTGACCTCCACGTAATCACCACTGACAAGGAGCATGTCGCCACATTAGTCCTCTTCATCCGTGTCTGCCGTATTTTCATCATCTATTTGTAGGAGCCCTTTCACATATATTGGTTGGTACTCATCATCAATAGCTGCAACTGGATGATTTACATCATCCTCAAAGTTGTCACCCGTCCTTACCTTCGACTCAATTAAAGTGGCATACAATGGCATTATCCAATCAACTCCTGGAGATGCATTGATATCCAAGAATGAAATCAAATCAAATCCTCATCGTTCTCCATAGTGTAAGCATTGGTAATTGTCTGAAATGGGTGTAGGTGTGACATGATGAGATTTTTGCTTGGTGACATCATGTTGCACCTTTGCTTAATTGTCGTTTTCAACTACTCTAAGTTGATATCATCCTTTAGTACCACCGTCTTTGAAGATATGTCACCTACATATTCACATTCCACGTTCCACTCTCCGCCAAACGAAATAGTTAGAATCTCCATGTCATCAATCTTATCATCTCACAAAGAAAACAAAAACACAAAAATAAATGTGTCACAAATGAGATGTATCACCATTATTGTAATCATATTTTAGTTTAAAACACATGTGTCACACCATAAACCCTATCATACATTCCATCAAATTGTATCAGAAAACCAACGCGTCACCAACAAAAAACCTGTCAACACCTTCACATTATTTAGTACAATCAACTTGTCACCACAAAAACCTTGTCATACGTTTCCCCCAAACCATGAATTTGAACGTTTCATCGCATTGTCTCATACATCCAACGTGTAACGAACATAAACTTGTCCCCACCATTGTTCATTACAATAAACTGGTCACCGCAAAAACTTTGTTCGTGTTTCCATTCCAACACGACATGTCCTCACAACGATCGTCTTGGAATGTCGAATTCGCTGTTTAGAGTAACACAACAAAGGAAGGAGCTGGAAACAACCGAGAATTCCCTACCACGAAATTTGGTGAAAAATCAATAATCCAGTAACGTTTTTCGGATATGTGAATCTAATTTGTGTAAGTAAGGGAATGAAAATTAATGAGCAGACTATCAATCAACACCAAAATATCGATAAGTTGAACATCAATGTACATGATTATCGGGATCCAAACAAATTTCTCCAACAAGAAATACAAGAAGTTCTCACAACTCCAAGTACAAATTGCACAACCGAAAGAGAGATGGATTTTGATTGATAATGTAGAAATATAAAGAGGAAGAGAAACGTACCAGGAGGAAGCGAATTTCAAAGTTGAAGGTAGAGATTTGATGTTTGGAGGGAAGTAATGCTGTGAGAGGCGGTCGAACGATAGTATGGGTTTTAGGCCTCAAAATATCTACTACAAGCACAATGTGTTACAAATCTACGAATTCACTAATATTAAATAAAAAAATATTACTCTTAATCTTTAAATGAATAAGGCATGAATTCGATAACTGAGGCATGAATTAGATATTTAGCATGTTTCCTTTATTTTAGTCCCCTTATTGAGGCAAATTTAATTAAACATAATACCCATTAACACATAATATTGCCTTACATAGAGTTTGTTGGTATATAGTAAAAGAGGGGGATACCTAGACCGAGGGAAAACTCACTCTTCTTAACACATGAGTCACAATAAAAGCCACCATATCTCCTGGTAATGCCTATTTTGCACTTCCCAGATGTGCACGAAAAATAGTAGTAGGATGTCCTTGTGTCGATGTCCACCACCTTAAGCATGCAGTAGAAATTGGTGTCCTGAAAAGCAGCGACCCTTAGTGTGCTTGATGAAAATAAAATATAATGCATAATACTTTTCTACTATGTAATTTAAGATACCTTCTTCTTTGCCTTGCACCACTAGGATAATTCAAAAAAGGTAACCTAGGCTGGTGGGACCTCTATAGATTCTGTTGGCATGGCATCACGTTTGAAAGCTTCAAGTTCCTCGATGCAGTCCTCGTCATACATCATAGTGGCAGAAGTGCTTGACAAGTATGTGTCTAGCAAATATTTGAAGGTATGTGGTACACATAAATTAGCTCGTGGGCATGCAAATTGTAAACTGCTATAAAAATGAAACATGAATGTGTGTATGAAGTCCGAAACCCTACCCTTAAACGTCCTTACATTCATACCAACCAATATGATAGCATAGCCACTGTGGTTAGTAGGCTTCCTTTGCATAAACTCCTCAGCAAAATCTGCCCAAAGAGTAACTCTTATCATGTTACCCCTGTAACAGTCATTTTGCAGTTAAACGATCATAGCTGAGTATTGCAAAGTTGGTGTACAGTGAGCAGTGGCGGCTAGGAAATACTTATATCCAGTGAGGTAGATGTTTAAGGCCTCAGAAGTTTTCTTCAGCTTCATTCCCTTTCCAATCTCCCTTGAGACTATAGAGCCAACATCGGTCACATAGCCAACAACATGTGATGAGACATAAAACACAATAAAGGGCGAGGGCAAAGTCCAAACAATTTGGTAAGCCAGAAGTAACCATAGGGTAGCATCTCCACAAAGACATCGCACACACCTATGAGAGCATTTGTGCCGTTAACATCAAAATGAATATCGCCTATATCAGTGAAGGAGAAAACATATTTTGTTGGGAACCCGTCAGCAATTGAATCCATCTTCTTCACACTGGTGGAACCATGTAGCTCAATCATGACCCGTTTATCCTTCAACACCTGATATTCGTGTAGATTAGGAATTATATAAAAATCTCCGAGTCTAAATCAGACCAGTCGGTTAACTACCATCAAAACAATGGGCAACATTGTTCCTGGTGGTACAATGCATGAGGTTCCCCTGCAAACAAAAGGAGCAATAAGATCAACATGGGATGCAAGCCAAACAGACCAAATATACCATATAAAAACGAGGAAAAAAATATCACTTGTGCTAACCTTTGAATTAGCCAGGAGGTAATCGGTGCCCTTATAGGTGTTATAGTCGTTGTAGATGTCCCACTTTCAACACGCCATCACATGAATCTCAAAATTTATGCCTTGGCGAACTTTATTGAGATGCTTAAATGGGCATGACATCGTAGCAAGTAGATAGGAACGCTAAGATGGATGGGAGTGGGAAGATGTACGTCATCTATATCATAATTTATAGGGCCACCATAGCAAGGGTCACCGGCCATCCCGTAAGAATTTGTATGGTTTCATCGTTATCGTATTATTAACACAATAAAGCCAAAAAAGAATACTTAATTTCTACTAATATGTCATAAGGTGTCTTCATGCATGGGCTATTCAATAACCTATAATTGTGAGGCTGAATAAAGGAATGGTGTGGTTGCTAGTCATGGATGAAGGATTCGATGGGGCAAGCCATACCATATTATTGGAACGTTAGTCTAACAAAGAGGGTGTCCTTAACAAGGTTAAGGGCATCCTTGGGTTGAGCCGTCCTTAATAGAGATTAAGGACGTCCTTCAGTTGCATCGGAAAGTAAAAGACCAAACAGGTAAATGAATAAGTAAGGAACACGTCTATTTATAGAGGAACCACCCAAGACCAAAGTAGTCCTTGAGTGTAAACCTCTACCTCGTTGGAGGACTTTCGAATAGCCTTTTTCCTTTCTTATTAAGCGTTCTTACAGCTATACTGGCGAGTGATTACACTTCTTTGGCACTTAGAATGCGTCCCTAAGTCCACTAGTAACACTTCTTTAAGCTATAACAATAACCTAGCTTAACTTCTAAAGGACGCTGATGTCTCTCATTTTGGAGGTGTTTTAGTAGTTAATTTCCCTTGTAAATATGTGTTTTTCATTCCTTTCTTTGTTACGTTTCGTTCCTTCTTAGCTTAGTTCCCGGTTTTCTTTAAGATTCGGAAACTATGCGAGTTTGCTTCGTTTTGTAGGAGAAATAGCAAGAATGAGGACATTTTGGAGGAGCTAATGAAGGAGCCAAATCAAGGAATGCAAGAGCCAAGCCAAGAATGAAGTGGAACCGAAGGAAACCCAAGAAGAAGACAAGGATCGAGGCCCAGGACCGAGTACCACCACGTCGGGCCCGAGATCGAGCAGCCAGAGACCAGGACCGACATTCCCATAGTCGGGCCCGAGGTCCCCAGCGTGTCGGTCCAAGTCGGCATTTGAGAGGATTGTTCCCCAAGGCATATTTTTAGTAACTTTCCACATTTGCCCTTTTCTAAATTGGGAATTCCTTGGTCCCCAATCAATAGAGTAGGATAATTAGAGGTGATTAGGGGGAGATAGAGGAGACACACACCACACAACCCAAATCACTCTCTAAAGGCTCAAAGGAAGACTTGGAGGGCAAGGAGAAGAAAGGAGGAGGAAGAGAAGAGGAGATCGGTGGAGCTAAGTAGAGGATTAGTGAGTTTTGTACTTTGTTTTGCTTTGATCTAGTAGAATTGAGACTTGGATTTTGTTGACACTTTGGATTTAAATGCAATTGGAGTTTGATTGGATGTTGATGATTGAGATTTGCTTGATTTCCATTTTGATTGTGTTTTTCTCTTACCATATGGAGTAGATTCCATAGTCTTGGGCTATGGGGGAATCCCCTAGCTAGGATTGGGTAGAAAACCCCAATTCCATAGCCTTGAGTGCTTGATTTGTGAATCCTCTCTACATTGAGCTTCAATTCTCTTGTGGAAACAAGAGATCTAGGCTTGTGTTTGGTAAGAGTAAGCGTGAGCAATCTCGATCCCATCACAAGTTCCTAGCATCGAAGGTGAGTGAAAACTCCCTTGGGTCGAGGTGTAGAGTGGAGGGATCCGGGGCTAGCAACCTCGATCTCACAAGGATCAAACACTTATTGGCTGAATTGGGGAAGAATATCCAAGTCTAGTTAGGGGTGGAACCCAAAAACCCAAGACCGATCTACTTATTGTGCAAGACCGAGTTACCCAGCAAGTCGGGCCCGACGTAGTGTGTGTCGGTCCCGGCCAAACTCAACCTCGATCCACCCTCGGACCGAAGTGACTAGTGTCGGTCCGAGGTGATCTCTCTTGTTTTCCTTTGTTTGCCTTTCTTCCATCTTTTCTTAGTCTTTTCGGGTACTCTCGACGCACGAACTCCCGTGTGTTCGACACCCTACCTCTTTACTACAATTGAGGTTCGGTTTTTATAAATTTAAATTGTGAGACCCTCCGATCCCGGACCGATCAGAATTTTGGCGCCGTTGCCGGGGAGTTCTATTTGTTCGAGGTACCCTCTTTGTTGAGTCTTTGATTTTGGTAGTGATTTGGGTGAGGGACTAGCCCAAACCCCTTGTTTGTTTTGATTCGGTTTTTGTTTGTGTCTTTGCTTGTAGGTGTATGCGAGCTAGTTCCGCCCGAGGAACCCTTGAGCTCGACTTTGTGTGTGACCCAGAGAGTATTCTAAGGCAAGCCCGAAAGAAGAAGAGGATGGCGGACCAAGCCCGAGATGAGGAGTTTGAGAGGATGAGAGCCGACATGGCTCGAATGCAACTTGAAATGGCGAACCGAGATGCCGAGGCCCGTAGAGAGAGGGAGCAAAGGATAAGGTTGGAGGCTCAAATCAACACCCAACCCCGGAATGCTAGACAATACATGCATCCGGAGTTGAAGGTGCCCGAACCGGCCATCGTCTTGCCGGAGGTGTCAAAGAATTTTGAGATAAAAACTCAATTTATCTCACTCATCAAGAGAGAGCAATTCCAAGGGAGACCGAATGAGTGCCCGATCGAGCATGTCAAGCAATTCAAAGATCTATGTGAGACCATCTCGACGGACGACGAAACACTTGAGTATGTGCTACTCAAGGCCTTCAAGTGGTCTTTGGGAGGCAAAGCTTTGCATTGGTTGGAGAGCCAAGCACCTCGTTCTATCACATCATGGAGGGCTCTCAACGACTCATGCTTGATGAAATTCTTCCCGCCCACCAAGATGACGGAGCTTAGAAGGAAGATTGCTAGTTTCCAACAAGGAGCTCATGAGCCACTTTTCGAGGCATGGGATAGGTTCAAAGAGATGTTAAGGGTGTGTCCAACACATGGTCAACAACCTTATGTCCTTCAAGACATTTTCTTCCAAGGAATCAACCCCGCCACCAAGGATAAATTGAACCTCCATACCGATTGTGGGTTCATTGACTTGCCTCCGGAGCAAGCGTGGGAGTTGCTAGACAAGCTCTCGGATTATGAAGCTATGTATGGTGTCAATCAAGTGAGCAAGGAAGTGAGAATCCATGGAGAAGGTCCGAAGAGGCTCTACGATCCCAAAAGTGAAGAGGTGGATAAAGATGTGAAGATCCAATTCTTGGAGGATGAGTTGAACAAGATGAGGAGGAAGATGGGTCATCTCCAACAAAACACAAGAGCATGTGAAGAGTGTGGTTCTTTGAAGCATGGAGCCCAAGAGTCTCCAAATGAGCGCCAAGTCCGGTTGGCCGAACAAATTGAGGAGGCCAACTATGTTCAAAGAAACTATGGAGGGAGAGCTAATTTGAACAATGGAGGAAGGTGGAACCAAGGCCAAGCTAGTGGCTACAACAACAACTTCAACCAACACGAGCCAAGGGCCCAACAACCACCATATCGACTTCCCGGATTCTATGAGCAAACACCACAATGGGCTCAAGATTTGAAGAATCAAGTCACCAACATAGAGACCCAATTCAAGGAGTTTGGCGTGTGGAGAAGACAAGTGGACAACCAATTTGTTCACATGGCAAATCAACTTCCAAGAGAGGAAGGGAGACTCCCGGGCCGACCCGAGGAGAATCCCCGTGCACCACAACAACAAAATGAAGTTCGTGTCATAGGATTGAGGAGTGGACGGAGTTTGCCCGAGCCACAAGTTCCAAGAACAAGAGAAGAGAGTCAGACCGAGGTTCCCAGCACCTCGGGCCCGACGTGCCCAGACATCGATCCGGTGAATGAAGGAAGTCCCCTGAAGTGGACCGAGATACTCAGCAACTCGGGCCCGACTTGCCCTGAAGTCGGCCCGACTTGCCCTGAAGGTGGCTCGACGTGCCCAGAGAGCCCCTGCCCTCGGTCCGAGATGCTTGACGTCGATCCTAAGTCGGTCCAGGCTGAGATCGTGGAGAGAAGCCAAGATCGATCCAAGGAGGTGAATCCAAGCAAGAAGCAAGGTGCTACTACTCTTCCATATCCTATGAAGAAGCCCAAGGAGATTGTTGAGGGCAAATTCAAGCGGTTCTTGAAGCTTTTGCAAGGCTTGAACATCACCATTCCATTCACCGATGCTCTAAGTGAGATGCCATCCTATGCAAAGTTCTTGAAGGAAATCTTGAGCAAGAAGAGGTCAATTGTTGAGATGCAAGATGAGGTGAAGATCTTAGAGCTACCTCAAAAGCTAGGTGATCCCGGAAGATTTGCCATCACCGTGGGAATTGGATCCCAACAATTCAAAGCTCTTTGTGATCTAGGAGCAAGCATATCGGTTATGCCCATGAGCATATGGAGAAGGGCTAACCTCGGAGATATGGAACCGGTTGATATGAGTCTTACCATGGCCGATGGTTCATCAACAAAGGCCACCGGAATTCTAGATGACGTCCCGGTTAGAGTTGGAAGATATTTTGTGCCCGATGATTTTGTGATCCTTGACATGAAAGAGGATCCGATGGTACCCATTATTCTCGGGAGGCCTTTTCTAGCTACGGCGGGTGCCAAGTTTGATGTGAGGAATGGGAAAGTCACTTTCGAGATTGGCGAGGAAAAGGTGGAGTTCCATTTCAACAAAGCTCTTAATGAACCGGATGCTTTGGCGATCTTAAAGTTGGAGGAAAATGCCAAGTGCAAGAGGGAGGAGTTGGAATCCACAAGAGAGGAAGTACCATTGAGAGACCATGACATGGTCAATGATCAAGTCCATGAAGAGTCAAGGGATGGAGATAGCCCACCAAGCCATGAAGAGTATCCTAATCTATATCCTTTTGATGTGGGAGACTCTTACATTTGTCTAAGTGATTTGAAAGAGGATTTAGATGATGACTACCTTTGCTTGGATGATTTGCAAGAAGACTTGAGTTATAATGTTATAGAGTCCCCTAGAAATTCTTTAGACTTTTGTGATGTAGGTGATGAAGAGCAAGTTGAGAAGATGCAAGAGATACCCACCTACACTTTGGAAGAGAAGAATGATGGAGAATTTGGAGGCCACTCTTTCATCAAACACAAATGGTGGCACTTTGGCTATGAGGAGAATGGAGGTGCATATGACGAGGAGGATCAATTCACCGTGTTTCACCCTCCTTGAAGGGTAATGGTTAGAAGTCAAGCTAGTGACTTAAAAGAAGCGCTCCTCGGGAGGCAACCCGGGTTAAGTAGATTCATTTTCGTAGTTTCTAGTTTGTCTTTCTTTGCTTTAGCTTAGATTCTTCCTAATCTCTTCTTTAGCATGTATTTTGTGGATATATGTGTTATGTGAGCTTGATGATCATGTGTGGTATTTGTGGAAATGATGCAATGACTTGTGGGTAGAAAATACCAAGACGAGGGAATTTTAGGAAGCCAAAACGGGTAGGACCGAGGTACCCAGTACCTCGGGCCCGAGATTCCAACGTCGGTCCAAGCTTGCCGATTACCTTGGTCCTGATTTTGGTGGAAATTCCTATTTTGCCCTTCTGACCTACCTTTGTCTTCTACCCCATTTAAGCCCCCTTTCCCTTACCTAACATCCCTTACCTCCATAACTACCTTCCCAAAATACCAATCCCTTCAAAAACTCCCAATTCGATCCCCATTCTCCACCATACTCGAACCTCAAGCAATCCCACCCACAAGATCTCGATCCAACCCCTAGCATCCCCAAACATTGAACCAAAAGCCAAATATCCTAACAAAATCCCATTAATCTTCATCCCTCTTCTAGATCTAGAAGAGAAATTTGGATTCTAAGAAGTTGTTTGCTAGAAGTCTTTGTTTCTTCAACATTTGGTATGTGAATCTCAATCTTTACTTGATTCTTTGTGAATTTCATGTTTTCATTGCTAGATTTGAGATATGCCATGATTGAGTGAGCTTGGACTTTGAGCATCCATGGTGATTTGCATGCATTGTGAAATTTGTGCTTAATTGTTGATAAATCCCACTTAGAACTTCGATTGGTGATGAGAATTGGTTGATTTTGAGCTTTAGGAGCATGATAGTGTGTTTTATGGGTGTTTCGAAGTAGAGAAGTCGAAATACAATCGGACCGAGGTACCCAGATCCTCGGACCGATGTTGCATGTCGGTCTAGACACTCGGACCGAGGTCCCCAACCTCGGACCCGTTGTCTTTTGCATGTCGATCCTATGCTTTTCGAGTTTCTCTTGTGTGAATTTAGGGATTCATGAGCTTGAATGTTGGTTATAGCATGTTTATCATGATATATCTTATAGCTTAACCATTGATATATGATTCCTTGTTCATACATGATTGGATTTTATGGATTAAGTGTTTTAAAAGCAAGTATGGGGTTATCTCTTTGCATGATGAGTTGTTTGTGATGGAAGCTTGTGCCCTTGTTGTGATTGTATAGATTTTATCTTGGAGTTCTTTGGTTTTGATTGTGTGTAGGTACCATGTCTACCCGAGCATCTTCTTCAAGAATGGAGAAAGCAACAAGAAAGTCCAAGAAGTCGTCCAAGAGGGTCCAAAGGATGGACGATGTGCGTTTTGAGGATGAGGACGTGGCTAGAGAGTATGAGCGCCTCATGGGTCTATCTCACCACACCCGGTGGTTAGATTGGGAGTCCATTACAAAGATGAGCATGGATGAGGCTCTTGCTCGGTGCTATAACCACATTGGGCTCAACGTCTTGCTAAGGTGGAACAACACTCATTATCCCGCCTTGACGTCCGAGTTCATGGCGACATTCAAGTGCACCTATGAAGGGGTCGAGAGTGAAGGCATGATCTCTTTCCAAATGGGCAACGAGTTGCATGAGGTCTCTCTTCGGAACATAGCGAACTACTTTGGGTTCCCATTTGCATGAGAGGAGGCCTATGTTGATAATGAGAAGGTGGACTACCTTTGGAGGTTCGTAGCCGGAAGACGTGAGATGAGGAAAGGCGCATCGACAAACGAGATAGCAAACCCACTCTTCCGAGTCATGATCCGCAACATCGCCTACACTAGACGTGAAGTGGAGGACTTGAGGGCGGCCGAGGATCAAAGGTGGACCGTCCAAGAGAGTTTCAATGAGTGGATGTCCGGGAATTTCTCATCCCGTGAAGACCAATGGATGCGTCCCGCCCCACCAATCCAACCGCCAAGTCAAGACCCTTTCAATGATCAAGTGTATGAGCGCGAGCGGCAAGCAAGGCTTCAAAGGAGACGCCGCGGTCACCCTCTGAACTAAACCTCAACAAGCCATTCAAGAATAAGGAAATTGTGAGCTTTCTCTACTCTTCTCTTTACTTTTGAGTTTTGATTTCTTTTGATGAGGACATCAAAATTTTAAGTATGGGGTGGGTTAGTAGCTCATAGTTCCATGTTTAGTGTGTTTGAGTTTGTGTTTGTTTATGGGATGTTTCATTTTGGATAGTGGCATGATGAAGGATGTTGCATGAATGATGATGATGTTTGATATGGTATGAATGGATGAGTTTGTTTTGTGTTTGAGAAAATTTTTGCAAAAATTTATAAAAATTCGAAAAATTGTGTGAAAATGTCAAAAAGATTTTGTTTTTGCACTAGGAATTCCCATCTTAGATGTCCATATGAAGGCTAATGATGATGTGAGCATGTAAATTCCTTTGCATATTTTTGGATAGTCTAGCCTCTAAATGGATGTTGCTTTTGATGTGATATGATGTCTTGCATGTTTTTATTGAGCACATGAGTTCTTGGATGAGTTTTGATGCAACTAAGCTAGAGTGAACCTTGTGAGATTATTTTTGGCCATTTTAGGGATGCTTGTTCATATTGCATATCCCTCATTTTCTTGTGTGATTAGCTCATGCATGCTTAGTAAAACTTGCTATTGAGGTGTTTATCTATTTTCCAAGACCAATATGAGATTTGTTCTATGCTTTGTCACATTGATTTGGACTTTGTTTCATTTAGTCACAAAATGTTCCATATCCTACCTTGAAGAGAAACCGTTGTTTGTAGCCCCGTTTTAGCCTTAGACCTTTGTTTGAAACTCCTCAAAAATATGATTCCTAGCCTATATGACTTGACCCTTACGGGATTGGACTTTAGTGAGAGGTTTTGGAGTATATTTGGAGAGTTGAGATTCTCTTTGGTGAAGGGCAAAAGATGGTGTTATAAACCAAGTGGGTAGTGCATCTTTGAAGTGAAAAGAAAGAAAGAAATGTTGGAAAAAATATAGTGGATTGAAAGCAAAGTGCTTAAGTGTAAAGAATGGGCACCGACCAAGGATAAGTGCACTTCGGGCCCGAGTTTAGTGCAAGTCGATCCTAGTGGAAAAAGTGTGAAAAAAATCCAACAAAAAAGTTTAGTGAAAAGATGAAGTGGAATGTTTAGTGAAAAAGTGGGTTGAGAAAAGAAAAGAAGAAAAAAAAATCAAAGTCTTTTGGATGAGTGTGAAGTTGAAAGTGGAATAATTTGGTGAAGTTGGTGAGAGACTAGAAAGTTCAATCCCCATTGTAAGCACCACAAGACCAAAGTGATTCCTACCTTGAGAAATACCAAAAGCCCCATTACAACCCGGCCGAATGGAACCTCTTTGAGGACCTCCATTGAGGCAAGTTCATATTCTTTGTGTGCATTGTAATAGGCATCTCTAGGTGGAGGAATTGGTGATATTAGCTTCAATGGTAAAGCCTTTACTTGCATGCTTGTTGAGTTTGAGTGTTCATTTTCAAGCCTAAACACATGATGAGTGATACACATTTTCCTATCCCTAAAGTGAGGCTTTGTTGCATTAGACTTTATTCCTTGAACACTTGATCATGTGTGATGACATAATCTTGCTAGCATATCTATCACTTGTGCTTACTTGAGTTTTTCATATGAGGCTTTACTTGAAGATTGTGCTTCGGTCTTGCTTATATTGTTATTGCTTGAGGACAAGCAAGTTTAAGTATGGGGTATTCTGATGTCTCTCATTTTGGAGGTGTTTTAGTAGTTAATTTCCCTTGTAAATATGTGTTTTTCATTCCTTTCTTTGTTAAGTTTCGTTCCTTCTTAGCTTAGTTCCCGGTTTTCTTTAAGATTCGGAAACTATGCGAGTTTGCTTTGTTTTGTAGGAGAAATGGCAAGAATGAGGACATTTTGGAGGAGCTAATGAAGGAGCCAAATCAAGGAATGCAAGAGCCAAGCCAAGAATGAAGTGGAACCGAAGGAAACCCAAGAAGAAGACAAGGATCGAGGCCCAGGACCGAGTACCACCACGTCGGGCCCGAGATCGAGCAGCCAGAGACTAGGACCGACGTTCCCAACGTCGGGCCCAAGGTCCCCAACGTGTCGGTCCAAGTCGGCATTTGAGAGGATTGTTCCCCAAGGCATATTTTTAGTAACTTTCCACATTTGCCCTTTTCTAAATTGGGAATTCCTTGGTCCCCAATCAATAGAGTAGGATAATTAGAGGTGATTAGGGGGAGATAGAGGAGACACACACCACACAACCCAAATCACTCTCTAAAGGCTCAAAGGAAGACTTGGAGGGCAAGGAGAAGAAAGGAGGAGGAAGAGAAGAGGAGATCGGTGGAGCTAAGTAGAGGATTAGTGAGTTTTGTACTTTGTTTTGCTTTGATCTAGTAGAATTGAGACTTGGATTTTGTTGACACTTTGGATTTAAATGCAATTGGAGTTTGATTGGATGTTGATGATTGAGATTTGCTTGATTTCCATTTTGATTGTGTTTTTCTCTTACCATATGGAGTAGATTCCATAGTCTTGGGCTATGGGGGAATCCCCTAGCTAGGATTGGGTAGAAAACCCCAATTCCATAGTCTTGAGTGCTTGATTTGTGAATCCTCTCTACATTGAGCTTCAATTCTCTTGTGGAAACAAGAGATCTAGGCTTGTGTTTGGTAAGAGTAAGCGTGAGCAATCTCGATCCCATCACAAGTTCCTAGCATCGAAGGTGAGTGAAAACTCCCTTGGGTCGAGGTGTAGAGTGGAGGGATCCGGGGCTAGCAACCTCGATCTCACAAGGATCAAACACTTATTGGCTGAATTGAGGAAGAATATCCAAGTCTAGTTAGGGGTGGAACCCAAAAACCCAAGACCGATCTACTTATTGTGCAAGACCGAGTTACCCAGCAAGTCGGGCCCGACGTAGTGTGTGTCGGTCCCGGCCAAACTCAACCTCGATCCACCCTCGGACCGAAGTGACTAGTGTCGGTCCGAGGTGATCTCTCTTGTTTTCCTTTGTTTGCCTTTCTTCCATCTTTTCTTAGTCTTTTCGGGTACTCTCGACGCACGAACTCCCGTGTGTTCGACACCCTACCTCTTTACTACAATTGAGGTTCGGTTTTTATAAATTTAAATTGTGAGACCCTCCGATCCCGGACCGATCAGACGCTACTCACACGTCCTTATAGTACTTCGTAAGGACTCCTTTCTTTTGGTTTTCTTTTACAAACAACTTTGTGATTTTGGCGGAGGAGGAGGAGCTGGAGGAAAAAACATTTTCTGGCTCAGCCGCCTCTGTAACTAGGACTTTGGGAGTAGTCCCGGCTTTCCTTCGCTTGAAAGTTTGTCCAACGGAGGGACGAGCTTCAGCGTCCTCTGGGGCAGTGTCCCCTTGAGCTGATTTCTCCGAAAGAGCGTCCCTTTTAGTAGATGGACCTCTTGACTTGGGAGTCTCAGGGATTTTCGGTGGGGATATATGAGAGGGAGCGGATGGGAAGTTGGCAAAATTGATTGGAGAGGGGCAATGGACGATAAGGGCTAAGTCCTTTGGGTCTTTTGGGGGTGAGGAGGAGGAAGTTGGCAATTGTTCAATTCTTATAAGGGGAGAGGATGGGATTTTGTGGGATGATGCAGCTTTGATTGTGGAGGAAGGGACTCTTGTGGTGCTAAGGTTTTTAGTTTGAGGAGCTTTGGAGGTCTTGGCCTTTTTGAGAGGCGTTAACCATAGTCCTATTGCTCTGATACCAGTTGTTGGAACGTTAGTCTAATAGAGAGGGCGTTCTTAACAAGGTTAAGGGCGTCCTTCGGTTGAGGCGTTCTTAATAGAGATTAAGGACGTCCTTCAGTTGCAGCAGAAATTAAAAGACTAAACTGGTAAATGAATAAGTATGGAACATGTCTATTTATAGAGGAACCACTCAAGACCAAAGTAGTCATTGAGTGTAAACCTCTACCTCTTTGGAGGATTTTCGAATAGCCTTTTTCCTTTCTTATTAAGCGTTCTTACAGTCATACTAGCGAGTGATTACACTTCTTTGGCACTTAGAATGCGTCTCTAAGTCCACTAGTAACATTCCTTTAAGCTTATAACGGTAACCTAGCTTAACTTCTAAAGGACGCTACTCACACGTCCTTACAATACTTCGTAAGGACTACTTCTTTCTTTTGGTTTTCTTTTACAAACAACTTTGTGATTTTGGTTCGGCCTTTCACTCGATCTAACACCCAATCTTGAGAGTTCATGACTTGTTCATGGTGTTCTTCATCGATATCGTATTCACTCTGATTCGCTCTGAATATTCTCTGAAAGACTTAAGTCACCATAAATTCCCAGGGGGTATTTATAGCACTTGGGGAAGGGCATCTTTCCTCTAATGATCATGCCCTTCAGGTACGGGGCTACAGGATCTGCTTTCACGTGTTGATGGCGGTGAAGAGGGAAGCTTCCTGGTACCAGCTGTAGAACTCCGCTACAGGATCGGCTTCCACGTGGTGATGGACAGATCTATCAGATCGGCCTCCACATGTCCCGGATGATCAAATCTTGTCGAGTGATGTCATCCTGTCGGGTTTCCTTGTAAGGGCGCACGGAGTTGAGCTTGCGTTCCTACTTGCTTGGGACTGCATCCTTGGCTTAAGTAGTAACTTCGCTGGTCCTTACATTAGGAAGGTGGCGTCCCTTCACCTCAGTGACGTCCACACACTTATTGTCCTTTTCATCGCTAGCGTTCTTGAACACTTGGACAACTTTATTAGATCAAAATGAGTTTGTCACATCAAAACTAAGGGACGATTGTTTAGGCACAATGTTAAGTACAAAGTAGTCCTTAACATTGTCCCACCACATATGATAAGAGTGTGTACATGAAGCATAGATCAACCGGGTCACTAACTCACCATAACATAATTAATGGACTGTTACACCTGCACTCATAACAATAGAATTAATGTATGGTGGCAGAATTCGAAGGGGTAAGCTATTGCGTATGATAAGAGTATGTACATGAAGAATGGATTAACCGGGTAACTAACTCATCATTATAGCATCAATGGACTGTTACACCTCCACTCATAACAACTAAAATTAATGTATGGTGACATCAATTCGTGCAATCTAAAGGTCTGAATCGAAAGGGTGGGTTGAGAGCATTCATTCTCGTTATAATAATTTGATAAAAAAAAATTCTCGTTATAATAATATTAGTAAACTGAATATATAGAAAACACATTTTCTAAATAACATTCAAGTCAATCCAAATTAACTCTATATATACGCATAAAATGATGAGCATTCATTGCGACAAACATATTTCGTTTATAGTGTTATAGATTGCTATAATATTTATTAATTACCTAGTTAGTTTAACATCTCTTTTAATTGTCTTTTAGTTACCGTAGAATATATGGATATTTATTGATTATTACTATTTATGTGATGTTTGCGAGTTTGGTTGGTTTTAATGCATAACTAGTTAAAGACCCATACCATGTACGGGTAATGACTATTTTCTTCTATGCTCATATAAATTATATGAAGAGTATTTTAATAATTGAAAGATATAAGCTATATATGAGATGTGTGTAAAAGACAATTTTTTATACTCATATTTCTAACGTGTACATTAGTATAAATTATATGAGATATGTTCGAAAGATAATTTTCCGGGAGATTTTTATTGGATAAGATCTTAATTGGCTAATAATTTTGTGTGATCTTTATTAGATAAGATCTAAAAAATATAAATTATATAAGATGGTTGATCTCTTGATATGGAAATATATGCATGGAGATTCTAGCTAATATAATTTTCCATTTTAATATATGATCCACTTATAATACACAATTCTATTAATTTTTGGTTAATAATTTTATTTTCTTAATAACTGTTAAAATAAAAATATTATTTTATTCAACATTGATGAGGTGGTGCAATTTTTAACAAAGACTTAGATTCCGCTTTATACTATATTATTATAGTAGATAAATATCTTATTACGCCCTAAGTCTAATTTCAAATTTTATAGTAATTTAATTAGATATAATATTTACTAACAATAAACGTTCCAACCTGTCCATAATCAAGAATTTTGGGAATCCATAACTTGAGCCGGTGGTGAAATTAGTTCATAACTTCATATATTTACCAATTTGAAATCAGCATCCATTCTTTCACTCTTTAACATAATCCATTCATTACTCCTGTAGTACAATTTATCTATACTATATATTAAAACCAGAGAATTTCGAGTCTCCACGTTAATTCTGGCCCCACCACATATTAAATTTAGACAAATTTTGATAAAGCGGCAGTGTACCATGAGTGTTTTATCCGCTTGGCTGTCAAATGCCTTATTTGCAAAGATAGCACAAAAATATATATATAAAAATCTTACCCGCTTGGCCGTCTCTTTTTCAGATCCATTTTTCGCTTTCTTCCTGCGTCCGATCCTGCTCAACCTCTCACTCCTCCCTCCCCCATCGATCCTGCTCAACCTAATTTTTTCCGTTCCACCGCCTCCGACTCTCTCAGATCTGAAAGCCAAACTCGATTTTTCCACCGAGAATGGCGTCCTCTGCTCCTCCGATCCTCCCGATCTCCGTCGCTCAGGCCGTCGCCGCCACCACGACCGTCGTCGCCTCCTCCGCCGAGTCTCAGCCGCCGATCGTTACTCCCGCATCCCGTCGTCGCCTCCTCCGTCGAGGCCGAGCCGTTTGTGAGGCCGTCATGGGAGGAGGTTTCCAGGTGCGTGATTTTTGAGTTTTCTGGTTTAGTTTTCTCAAATTGAGCTCGATCTGTTGGTTTCTGGCTGTCTAGATTCGTAGATCTTGCGAGAATCGATTTCGATTTCGAATTCGCAAGCAAATTGAAAGTTCAGTTCAGGTCTCTTATCGAATTCATGATTTTGAGTTCGCAAGCGGAAATTGGAGGTCAATTGGTTGAAACATAGAGAGATTAATGGTGTCCGATTGTGGAATCATGAGTTTTCTTCCTGATCTGGTGTATCTGTTTTTCGGAAAGCTGTGAGCTATGGCTAGCTATACCTATGCTGAGCTCCAACAGAAAATCAGTCACTTGAATTTTGTTGTTGATTTCCTTTTTCCTATCATCCGATGAGATCTCAATTTCATGCTCTTCTGGATTTTTTGTTGCTCAGGCTTTAGCTTTCAAGTGGAATTTTGTTAATTTATGGTTCACTACACTAGATCTCGTTGTTAGTTGTCTTTGTATGCGTGATTTGGTTTTGTTAAGTTTTGTTAATTTCAAGTGGAGTTTTGTTAATTTTTGGTTTTGTATGCGTGATTTGCTAGCTATACCTATGCTGAGTTCAAGTGGAGTTTTGTTAAGTTTGACTTTTCAACTCATCAAAATGTAGCAGCAACAACTTGAAACTTCTACTTCTACTTCAAAATGCATGCGTGAGTTGGTACAGGTGCTTCTTTTTTTACTTTATTGGTTTATATGATAAATTACATTATTATTCTTGTAGTTTTCTTATATATATTTTCTATTTAGGCTTCATAGTATTAAGTTTATGTCTCCCGATTTGAGAAATATGCTTGTGTTTTCATGGTGTGGTTATTATATCTTCTTGTATTTGGAGCATAGTTTTAGTGATATGATCAGTTCATATTCATTGAGAGCGGGAAATGGTCTTGGCAATGTAAGGTACAGTTAATGCTCTTTCACTTTAGGTTATTATCACTTGTGATGACAATTAAGTGATATCATTTGATAAATGGTGAATGACAATACACTTGTAATGATACTTAAAAATGTATTTCGCTACAATTGTTGATTGAAACTTGTTGATGAAATTTTGAGTAATGACACGTACTGAAAATCAAAATATAATGACACTTGGTTGATTTAATATTTGAGTAATTGTCAATTGTGCTGGCATATATTGTCACTTCTATAAATTTGACGTATATTGTCACTTGTGATGACATATATCTTGTTTATACATTTGACATATATTGTCACTTGTGATGATAATTTGGAGTTGTGAGCATTAGTCTTGTTTTAACTATACTTATTCGGTGTGATTACTATAATCTTCTAGTTAATTGTTGAATATTGTCACTTGTGATGATAATTAAGTGTCACTTGTGGTGACAATTATGTGTGAATATTGTCACATGTGGTGACAATTAGGTGTAAATATTGTCACTTGTGGTGACAATTAGGTGTGAATATTGTCACTTGTGGTGACAATTAGGTGTGAATATTGTCACTTTGTGGTGACAATTAGGTGTGAATATTGTCACTTTGTGGTGACAATTAGGTGTGAATATTGTCACATGTGGTGACAATTAATATGAATATTGTCACTTTGTGGTGACAATTAGGTGTGAATATTGTCACTTTGTGGTGACAATTAGGTGTGAATATTGTCACTTTGTGGTGACAATTAATGACAGTCAACGCCGGTCAACGGTCGGTCAACACTGGTCAACGTCGGTCAACGGGCGGTCAACGTCGGTCAACGGGCGGTCAACTAGTGGAGAGAGGGGTTATGCTATGTGTGCAAATATGACATATTGCGGTATTTTCATACAATATGGCATTTTTCAAATGCCATATAGCCAAATCATTCTTAAATTTATTATAAATCAATTATCTATTCTCATATGCATCTATCTATTTACCATATATTGACATATCAAAATAATATCTATATCCATAATCTATCAAAATATTTTTTTAATATCTATCAGAATAATATCAAAAAAATTAACACAATCTATCTATACTATATATTAAAACTGAGGGATTTTAAGTCTTCACGTTAATTTTGGCTCCACTTCATTCACAACTTTATATCTTTTATTTTGTTTAATTATCTAAATTTTAATTTTATCTTTTTTCCTACTCATCTAATGTCTACTTTGAATACATACTATTTATCTTTAAAATTTCTTAATCATCCAACCTTTACTTTTATATTTTTTCTTACTCATCTAATATTTATCTTTAAAACCATACTATCTATTTTTTAAAATTTCCTTGAATATTACACAATGAATCAACTAATTAAGCAAATTAACTCACGTTGTCAATTTATATTTGATAGGCAAATTTTCTTAATTACTCACCACGTCGTCAAATCCACGTTGTTAATTTCATTCATTCAGTTAGTAGATTTTTCCTTTACATTCCTTCTCAATAGAACAAATAAATTATTAATTCACATAGATCAATCCCATAATACATTTTAGTAGAATTTACTTAATTTATTTTTTATATTTACATGATCAACTATATTTTTTTACCTAATACGATATTATCAAATCTTACTATGAAGATTTTAAGATATTGTCCGATCTTATTTTATTTATTAAGATAATATCTTAATAGAACTATTTGATGTTATTTGTTATCAAATCAAATAAAGATATTATAAAGATATTAGAATAATTTTATCAAGATATTATTAAGATATTATCGAGTATAAAAATATTATCAAATGTCGTAACATATAAAGATATCGGAAACATATTATTTGATTTACTTAAATAAATACATTAAGATAATATCTTAATAATTAAATATTGGTAACATATATGCTAATTTTAAAAATAGTTTTTGTTGATAACAATAAATGTCACTGACAAAAAGGAACTTTTTAAAATATGAGGTATATCAATTTAAGGTTTTAGAAAAATAATATGTAATCAAGTATAAACATTATGTCTTCTATGTATATTTTAAGTTATATGAACTTTAAAAACAACGTCATTCTTTTTTTGGTCGAAGGAGAGACGGTACTCTCCGGGCTCTACCCTTTTATTGAATGAAAAAATGAGCTAAGTAGTAATCAATCGGGGGATAGCTCGGCCTCTTACATCTAAGGACAACGAGGAAATAACACCCTCCGGCGGGTCAAACAATACATGAAATCCTAGGCTAAAAGAAAAAGCAAAAGAAGCAAGGAAATCAGCTACTAAGTTAGCCTCTCTATAGATATGACAAAATTGGATAGACCAATTTGTACGCAGTAAGCCTTGGCATTGAGATACCAAGCTAAAAAGGGGATGATAACGCTCCACAGGCTTACTTAGAAGAAGACATACAAGTTACGAGTCAAGTTCTAAGCAAACCCTCATGTATCCCCGATCCCACGCCAAGCGAAGACCGTGTAAGGCTCCCCAAAGCTCCGCCATAGGGACGGTGCAAAGACCAATACGACAAACAAATCCAACTTGCCATTGGCCATTACAATCCCGAATAACTCCTCCCGCCATAGGGGGTCATTCTTTTTAAAACACGTTCATATATTAAAACTTATATTATATTTTTCTGAATCAATATTCGATTATAAAAAAATCTAATTGTTATTTAATATTTTGAAGTCAAATTGCCGTACATGGCACGACGGGTTACGCTAGTGAAAGTCTGAAACCTTATGGCGAGATGACACTGAAGGCAACTTAATGAGCATGTAGAAGAGAATAAAACCAAGCATCTACAGAAATCATAACTGGCGTGCACAATATAATGGACTTACCATAGATCTCGTCCAATTTACAACCAAATGCCCATATTTCGGCTTAAACATATAACATCCTAATCAACAGCATAGAAGTCCACAATCCGTGACATACATGGACGAAATAAGTCCGCTTACATGCTTATCACAGTTAGCCACCATCTGGAAGGGTTCATGTTTCCATTATAACTCAGTACGGTGGTGGTGGAGGATACATCCCATAGTGGCCTGAATAAGAGATATCATCGTAAAAGTAAAAACAAAGCATATAGCAATTGAGAAGAAATTCAATTCAGAGTATCACAGCTAGTATAATCCAATCTCCCTACAAAAACCTAACAAAATGCAACAAAACATAACAGGAGACCAGCCATATACCTGGAGGTCCATAATGACCATGTGGAGGTGGACCAGGTGGCGGTGGGTATGTCGATGCAGGGTAAGCTGAAGGAGGAGGTCCAGGAGGATATGGTGGTGCAGAGTATGCCGAATGAGGAGGATATGGCGGTGCAGCGTATGATGCAGGATACTGATGCATTGAAGGAGTGTGAATTGACGGATCTGGAGGCGGTGGGTAAGATAAGCTTGAGGTTGGGTATGACGGATAGGCTGTGGCTGGAGAGGAGTACGCAGGGTTTGTGTAGGAAGGTGTTGATGTCAGTGGAGGTACAGAGTATGGCGGGACATGAGGTTGAGATGTTGCAGAATAAGGTGGGGCCGAAGGATAGCTCGATGCTGGTTTCTGCAATCAACAGAAAGAAAGGTTAAGCATTTATCAAGCTTTAGAAAATGTCGAAACATAATAAAGGTTCTCTGCCTAATGCAGAATATTCCCAGAAAATAATAAAACTTACATTGGCTTTTTCATAGTGCATTATCACTTTGACTTCTCCTGCAAATCTGAGGCAATGTAAGGCTAGTTAGAGGATTACTGTGGCCTATGCTACAAGAAATTCAATCCCTCTAGAAAACCATGTTTTTGTTGTTAAATCCTCCACACAGTATTACTAGAATGCATAGTATCAGTTAGAAGTCAAGTTGCATGTATATAAACAATTCCATCCTCTAAATTCCAAACAAAGGCAGGAATTTCCATAATTCCATTCTTTAAGATACTGACATTTGGGCTTTCAACAAAAAGAAAAGAAACAGACACCACCATTTGGAAAGATGCATAGTTTAGTCCTGCACAGAAAGATCCATGTTGTCCGTCCTCACTTTCACCACTCAAAATATCAACTTCTTTAACAAGAAAGAAAAAATGACTCATCCAAGACAGATTCACATAAACAAAAAGGACAGCTTGCAAGCTTCTCATTATGACACAACTTTAGATTCAGATGCAAGGAAGAGCAACTGCAGATGCACAAAAAAGGATAGCTTGAATGCTTGCTCAAGCCTCTGATGCACACTATACATGCTTACATCTTTGCTTGGTTAGACTGAAATTTGGGTAGTAGATTTTCAGATTGCTAACTACAATACACCAAAGGCTTATTTACTCACTGTTGTCCCAACGCTCAAGAACTTCAATGTTGTAGAACATTATCATGAATCTCCAACAAGTACAAGTCTATTAATCCAAACCTTTTAGGAAGGTAGGGGAATATAGTTAGAATTTGTACGGGCATATTGGTATCCACACACTCCATTTGGGGTGTTCATTCTTGTAATGAGATTTATTTGACTTCCAGCCATTGAAAAAGCCAAATATTAGACTGGCTATTTGTCAAACCAATTCCATCCTATTCCTTGCAAACTACCAAAGATATCTGTACCAATATAGCACAGAACACTAACCCCAGTCAGCAGCAAGAATTAATTAACTCAAAGATCTGAATTATTGCACTTCCATCTTAGCCAGAACCATATATATTCTCAGCACAAGTTGATAGATCGGATAACCCCTAGCATATGATCCTAATGCAAGCAAAATGGTCCATATGGAAATGCTATCATGAGTTGCAAAACTGATGAAAATGACCATTAAAAAGCAAGAGTTAGATGTTTACAGTCTACATACCGGCCAGTTTTGGTATGAAGAGGCCAAGCTTTATCATCATAATTCCTTGAAAGAACTTCTTGGAGCTGAATTCTGAAAACCCACAAAAGGGAACCAGCAACACGTAACTAATCAAGTATCCAACTCAAATTCAAGAACAGCACCGGATTTGCATGCAAGTTAATTGGAAGTTGTGGAGTAAGAAATGGAATTACTTTCCACTGCCGATGAGATCGTCGTGGGTGACGGTATTGCTGTTCCAAACCACGACACTGATCTCCCTCAACCCTTCGATTAGCGTGAACAAGAACTTCTCTTGAAACTTAGGGTTTTTGCCTCCATCTATCAGACAAAATCAGTGAATAACAAGAAGGAATCAGATTCCATCCAAGAACTCAAGAGATACGGATCGAGAAGAGAAACCTGTGCAAGTGCGAGTTCGGAATTTGGTCGTCCCGTATTGGAGGCAAACGTAGGGGTCTTGCCTTGAGAACCATTCTGTATCCTTCAATCTGTTGCACTCAACAACTGCAACCAATAAAGCAGATAAAGGATTTGAAATAGGATGCCTGTCAAGTGAATTATTTCCGTCTTGTTTGAGCCCTTCCTCACCTGTAACTTCGAGCAATTGGCCTTGAATGCCAGAGATCGACATTTCCAGGGGAATGACGAGGATGCTCAAGCTCTTTCTTTCTTGGACTCCTAGCAGAAGCAGTTGCCCTTACTCGTGTTCTCTTCCTTTCTTCGAGTTCGAGTGTAGCACTTGTTCGGTCATATACTACTCATCAGTCGCATCAGCGGAATATTGCACTGATTCGCTTCAACCAAAAAAATATTGCACCTGATTCCACGAGCAATTCATAAGGTAAGGAATGGGGTTATATTATTTGGACTGGTCTAGACTCTAGAGCATCTATAAAAGATTACAATTGGTTATTAAGAATATGATAAATTGTGGTACTCGAGTCGTCAACTCAAGACTTCAATTAATCATTGTTTTACCTTGTCTTTTACTTAAGTAGATAATACTCCCTCCATCTTTGAAAATTTTTCATAAAACATAAAAACTGTTGGATTAAGAAAATTTTGAAAAAGTATAGTAATTTGGATAATATATACAAATAGATCAGGGTACTTTTATAAATTTTAGAGAAAAAGGTACAAAAATGATAAAGTTGATGGGAAAGGTGGATAATGGATGGTACTATATAGTATTAGATTAGGATACTTTTATAATTTTATAGAGAAAAATGATAAAGTTGATGGAAATGTTGAATAATGAGGGTAATATTTGAGATTGAGTGGCGATACTATTGTAAGAAAAATTGGATCAAAATGGAAAGATTTAGAGATGAACAATCTTATTTTCACGTCGTAAAAGGAAAGGCGAACAAATTTTCAAAGACGGAGGGAGTACTCAATTAATTTCAAACTATTTGCTCCTAAACATGTTTTCCTGTTTCATAATAATTGTTAACTTTTAAAAAAAAATCATTTCTTTCCATTTATACCCTTATAATTAACTTTATTATAAGTTTATACATTTTTCATGTTTTTTACACTACTAATTCAATCTACATTACTAATATAGGAAAACTATTTTTTTCTTAATACACATGCAAATGTTATATTGAAATTTATGTGTCTAGAAAATGGTGACGAAAATGCTTGAGGTTACTTGTTATCCTACCCTTTGAATTAGGGAAACAAATAAATATTGCAAGGGAGCATGCGGTGGTTTTGTACAAAAATTAAGAAGACTAGATTCATGTAAAAATTGAGGTGATGTATAAAAACTGAGAAAGCTTATGGATCATGATGTAAGTATAGACTAGATTCGTTTTCATTCCATTTTCGTTTTTATAGTTGGATACTAAACATTTTCATTCTTTAAACATTTCTAGATTTGAAAAGGAGAATTCTAGCATAGAGCAAATCAAGAAAAGGGATCAACGGAGAAAAAGAGAGACAAATCAAGAATGGAAGTAGCAAGAAAATTAAGCCTCAATAAGTTACGAGAAAAGAATGGTTAAATCTATGCTATAATTGTAGTTGTTATTTTGACACTTTTATCTTGAGACACTTCATTTGACATCTACGTTAATAAGAATTAGCTTGCTTTGGTGTCATAGGAAAGATAAATCGAAGGGTTACTATCAAATCTAAATTCCCACTCAAAAAAGTCAAAATAACCTCTGGAAAAGTGCTCTAGTAGGATACCCAATTGGATAACAAACTGAGTAGTAACCCGGGTAATCCGACAAATCCCTACGCAAATTATAAAAGAGATCTGGATGGGGTAGTAGGTCGGGTAAAACCCCGATGCACTCGATTTTATATTTGAGGATATTAATTTTATCCTATATATGTTTTGAGAAACTATAAAAATCTTTGTACACCAACTTTTAGAGAGGGATAGATTTTGGAATTAATTGCTTGGAAGATGTAATATAGGCAATCAATATAAGAAGACTAGAGATGTTAATCATCTGATTATAACGAGTAATAATTGCTTAATGAGGTGGTTAAATTCGGAGTCGTTAAACTCATCTTGATATGGATATAAAATGTCATTTAGGGTCATATGAAATGATCTTGACAAATTATAATTTAAGATGGTTTAAAAAGAAAATAACATTTTGGAAATTTCGAGTAACCGTGACCGTGCCTAGAATGTTTTATTGTGAGTCTGCACTAGGCCACGTGCGCCAATGGGACATTAACGTGTTCACATGGCAGCTCTAGTGGTTTTAGGGGCAGTTTTCGGTTTCTTCCTTTCCCGGCCACCCGCCACATGCCTCGTGTTGGCTAGGGGTGACCTGTCATAGCCATTACCTCCTAGACTTAGGTTGGCCTTAGTGATCATCCTCCTCTTCTATGAATAGCAAACACAACTACACTTCCAATTTGCACCTCACTTTGTCGACTAACGTCCCTTCTTTTGTTTCCCAATGTTGTTGTCTAACATTTCTTTGTCTTTTATGGATTTATAAGATAATAAGGAGAAGGGTTTTCTAAAGAACGTCGAAGACCTCGGGATCTAAAGGAAGGGATGAAAGCAAGCATTAAAAACGTCTTTTGTTTTCACCATGTTTAATTAATGTAACATTAAAGGAAGTTTTTCCAAGTTGTAATCTGAATCCCATTTATGAAATGAAATTGGTTATTATCATCTCACCGTTTTAAATTACCTTATAAGCCTTTGGTTACTTTGGATGGTAAAATCTAAGGTCACTAAAGGTAATACCATTGGTTTTTAAATGGATGGGTTTAAAATTTAGAATTCTAGTATCAAATCCAAAAGTCTCATTTCATATCTGGAATTATTCATTTATACTTTTAAAATAGAGTTTCACCAAAGACCGATATTAGTTATAGTATTAGAGCTACGAGTTTCCTAAATACTTTTTCTCTTCTCACAGGTCTTTTATAACAAAACTCATGAGACTAACAATTTTCAAACCTTCTTGTAACAGAATTCAAGGAGTTGATTTGTTTTATGATAACTTCCTTCAAAGTACTTTCGTCTTCAAATATAGTATTATAGACATTCTATGTTAATATCTACATCTCGTTCCCATAGAAAGTTATGTTCATTCCTTGCCTTGTACAGCAAATATGATTAATGGAAATATTTGATATCCACTACGACTAGTGAACACTCGAGGAAATAACAATAGGAATGGCAATGCCCTAGTGGGGGATGAAAACAAAGAAATTGAGTTTAGAGTTCGTGGAAATGACCAAGTGCCAACAGCAACTCCTACTTTAACTCTAGATGTCGTGACCATTACTATGTCTAGGGCCATGATTCAAGAAATGCTTTGAGAAACGATATCTGAGGTTGTAGCTAATCAACCGAATGCCGCAAAAGAAGTTCCCACTATGAACCCAAGAGCTAACAAAGCTCATATTCAAGAAGATGCGTATGACTTCTCTAAATCTTTGAAGCTTTTTCTCTCACTCAAACTTGAAAACATTTGACGGTTTCGGAGAGCTTGCTAGCACCGACTACTTGATCTCCAGTGTGGAGAAGTTGCTTAGAAATGCATGTTGCACTGAAGTTGAAAAGGTGTAGATTGTTGCCTTGCAACTTAAGGATTGCTGCCTTTTTATAGCTTTCTTATATTGCTGCCTTCTCGGACCCGAGTAAGTTTAGAAGAATATGTTGTTATCACTTTAAATCGACAAGGAAATGTTGGAAAATAAAAAAAAAAGTCGTATATAAAACTAAGAGACAACCCAAGAAACTTGGGGATCGGAATCGAGCAAGATGTGTAGAAACGTTTCTCCAACTTGTTGTCGTCTTGATTAAAGAACCAAAGTTCATTAAAAGGGGTACTTAAGCCTATGTTTTAATATCCGCAATAATTATAAGATGATTAAAGAAGTTATTTAAAGAGTCTGTTATTCTTGTAGTACTCAATCCTTTTAAATACCTTAACTAGAGTTATTCATGAACCGACCAAAACCGAAGACCCGAACCGAACCGAAACTGAAAATATTCGGCTCGGTTTTCGGTCCACTGATTTCAGAAATATCGGTTTCGGTTCGATTCGGTTTATTATCGGTTCAGTTCGGTTTAAACCGAATTATCAAAAAACTTTTAAATTGTTTTTATGTAGTGGGCTGTTGATTTTGCCTAAACCGAAGGCCCGAAGCCCTGCCTTTTGTAGTTTTGTTTCTTCAATCCTAACCTAAGTTCTCTTCTCTCACACACAGCAGCGGAGCAGCCGCCAACCCCAAATTCCCCCAATCCAAGTTCTCTCTCGTTGGCCCGCTGATGCCGTCAGCCCATCGCCCTCTCGCCGCCGTCGTTCACACCGGGTCGCCGGCCGTTGTTAAGAGCCTCGAGGAGTCGACCGGAGTATTAGAAGGTTCGTCGTTCACGCCGGTTTCGGTTTGTCGCCGTCGTTCTTCGCCCTAATCCCCGTCTTTCACACCGGCTGAAGCCTCAAATTCATCTTGTTATCATCGTTCACGCCGACTAGAGTATTAGAAGGTTCGTCGTTCACGCCGTCGTTCTTCTCCCTAATCTCCGTCGTTCACATAGGATTATAGGAAAACAAATGCAGATTTTGATGTTCGGTTTTTTCGGTTTGTATGTGAACCGAACCGGCACAAACCGAAACTGAGCCGAACCGAAAAAATTCGGTTCGATTTTCGGTTCACATATTTCCGAAATATCGGTTTCAGTTCGGTTCGGTTTTGGTCGGTTCGGTTTGGTTTTGAACCGATGAACAACCCTAACCTTGACCTTTGGTGGTTTCAAGGTGAAACCATTTTTAAGGGGATATTGTTGTAATATCCGTAATAATTATAAGAAGATTAAATAAGTTAATCACCTGATTATATTAATAATAATGGTTTAATGAAATGGTTAAATTTAGAGTCGTTAAATTCATCTTAATATAGATATAACATATCCTCTAGGGTCATAGAAAGTAATCTTGACAAATTATAAATTAAGATATTTCAAAAATAAAAGGCAAAATCTTTTAGTACCCCTCTATTTTGACAATTCATTTTAATCTCCCAAAAAAAAATTCCTTGTGATTTATGCAATTTCTTTTCTCTAACCAAAACTTTATTTAACCCCACTTGTCATCCACTTAATATGATAATTATATGTGAAAGCCTCAATTCATCAAGTTGTGTAAACTGTTCTAGCATTTGTTGCCTTCATTGTTTGAATGGGGTAATCTACTAGCAACATACATTCTAATTTAACATCATAAGTTCATATATACTAGATAACTCCGAAAATAGAATCTATTGATGACTTTCACAAGGCTTCTTCCTCTAGAGTTGGGGACAGAATATCTCAAAAATCAAGTATCTCTTCAAAATTGCATTGATGACAAAGTAAGCTAATTGTATGAGAAGAGCTCTACAATTTTTTCATTGATTGGAAACTCTGTTGTAAAATTGGATGCATACAAATTGGACCATAACTTACTATAAGAATCACCTTTGTGGAGCTGAAGCATAGGGCTTTTGAATTTACAATTGGAGCGGAACCAGCCACTCTCGAGCCGATTGGTTTTAGTTGCTCGAGAAACCAATTCACGCAATCCATTGGTTTTGCGCATACTTAGAAGTTGAACTTGAAATTGAACAATTCAACCTAACCGTAGTTAGGATTTTGCTTGTACCTACAGGAATGGAGACGATCCAACGAGAGAAACGAAGGGGAAAAGACATCGGTGTAACATCAGATGGTAAAACCATCCACCGGAGAATTGTCCCCGATGCCGCTGGTGCCTGATATTGCAATGAAGGAGAGGCTCCGATGAGCACTTGTGAAGCTGAGAAGGTATGCTCATAGGAGTTTCCCAATCGTGTTTTTTATTTTAAATTACTTTTTTATCTAAATTTTAAACGAAAACTAATTTTTTTTGGGTGAAAAACAGGGTTAAATAGGGTTTTGGTTATGAAAAGAGAAATGTATAAATTATAGAGGTACCAAAAGGAAAACGTTTTTCCTGTGACACCAAAAAACATTGTCAAAACCAAAGGCATACCAAAAGAATTTCCCATAATAAAAATAACTTTTTGGAAATTCTAGGTACCCAAAATAACTTTTGGAAATCGCAAGTACCCGTGACCGCGACTGCCTTACCCGTTAATGGGGATCTACACTAGCCCATAGGTTAGGGTTGTCCACAGTGATCATCCTCCTCTCCTATAAATAGCAAGTTCAATAGTATTCCAATAGCAAGTCCTGTAATAATATAACCGGCTTTTCTATTGTGTGTCCTAAAGGCACATGATAAGTATACCAAAAACAGAAACTAAAACCCTAAAAATGAAATAGTAAATCTTTCAAAAAAAATTAAAAACCCAAAATTTTAAGATTTACAAAATCTTTCCATTATTGACCTCTTATAATCCATTCCAAATAATTTTAATATTTAAAACATTATCGTACAATGGCCTAAATTTTCATTATACATTTTTCATTATACATTTTCACACGTTCGTATCCGTGCAATGGATACCACTACTTAAAGAAAAACCAAAAATTTTCACTAAACATTTTCACTCCTTTATATCCGTGCAATGGATACCACTACTTAAAGAAAAACCGATAATATAAATCGTCTAAATAACATAGCAAATTTTGCTTGATAACATAAACTTTACTAAATTCAGAATGCCCTTTAGAAAAGATTCTTGATCCAATGTCACACTTCTAAATCTCCCTATTCTTTATTTGCTTAGCAATGTCAGTTGTAAAATTTGCACCACGTAGCCCCCTTAGCTGCATTACACGTGTCCCTAAATTTTCAGAGAAAATGCCGGTTATCTTGCTTCCCCTTCTTTACCCTAACTCCCCCACCCCCCACGATATCACGTTCTCAGTTGTAACTACGCTCAAGCTTCTCGATAACACGTTCTCAGCTTAAAGATGAAAATCTATCCTTGGATTCCCATTCTTCTCTCTCAGCTTTTCGATTTTCTTCATTCGGTAAAGAAGGGGAAGCAGATAACCTGGTCAACAACCGAGTATCTGGGTTCCAATTCTCCAAATTCGTTTTCTTCAAATTCGTTTTCGAGACCTGTCGAATTAGGGTTCCAAACCTTTTTGTTCGCCTGCAGAAGACGCCATGGTTGAATCCTCCTTCGAGCTCCCTTCGTTGCCTATTCTCGCCTGAGTTTCCAGTACGTCTCTGTTCGCCTGCACGTCTCTCCTTGAAAAAGCAGCCGGAGTTTCCTCTTGTGTATACGGTGAGCAAACTACTCTCTTCGACTTCATGAAGTGTTTTCCGGTGTGGTGTTCGGCGAGTTTTTTTCCTGTTTCTCGAAGATTGTACTTGGGTTTCGGTGAATGCTGGTGTTTTTTGCGTTTTTCTAGGGTTTGTGTTTGTGGTTCTCTCTTCAGGCTTCAGCTGTAGGTTAAAGCTTTTGATTTGCGGTTATATGCTAAATATGAGGTTTTTGCAACTGATTTCCCCGAATTGAAAGTCGATTATAGTGCTTGAGGAATGCTTACTGACTTGGTTGGATTTGTGGGTGAATGTATAAATTTCCCCAATGTTCTTCTGTGTTGGAGTTTTAATTGGTAAAGTAATCCCAATATCCCTGTAACATAAGCTAACTTGCCGAACTCATGCTGTCATATCCTGGTGGATTGCCAAAGCTGAACATCATCATGGTAGTATTGTAAGAGTGTGAGTTTAATTTATATTTATGTGACCAGATCCAAACGCAGACGAAAATTAATGATACATGTACTCCTATGGAGACATCTTCCCCACCGACGCCATCGGTTGGAGTCTCGGTCTCCATGGACGAGTCAGAATCGACTTGTGACTCCTTGAAAAGTCCTGAAGTTGAGTACTTGGATGAGAATGACTTGGTTGGTTTGAATTCTATCCAGAGGAAGGCTGTTATAAATCTCCAGATAGCTGACCAAATTGGAACAACAGGTTAATTAAATGAGATGTTTTTTATACTGTTTCACGATGATGGCATGCCCTCACATTTGTTCTTTTTCACAGATTTTGTCTGTTCACGTTTGAGTATTAGCACTAATAAAGTGTCCTTGCTGCTTTGCCTGCAGAGAATCTGTGCAAGAGGGATATACTGTCTGAAATTGAGATAGTTCATAATATTGTCAATCTTGATGAAAATTTGAAGGATCCTTAACTTTGTGCAACCTATGCTTGTGATATCTACAAGCACTTGCGTGCATCTGAGGTACCCTTTTCCTCTCTTCTCCATATATTTAGTAGGAATTCTTACTTTTTAAAATTTCAGCCTTCTCTATTCTGTTATACTGTCTTCTTTACTGGAGTATATTGTCATAATTAGGCAAATATATAGTCGAATTCATTTCCAAAATGTACGTGAACAGACAGTATAACAGAAAAACTGCTCTTGAACTATCTGTGCAGCTGATAATTCAATCTGCTGCAATTATCTTCTAGGTTCACCATCAACCCACCTTTGAGTAGTTTTAGGGACTTTGAAACCGAAAAACTGCTCATACCACATTTGTGTATATAATGCTCTTTTGCAATTGTTCATTGCTCTCTTTGCTCAGTGACCGCATTCTTCCAATTGAACATCCATTCAGCATCTTCGACGTCGGGGAGAGAAGATCGCTCGATTCCAATTCCCGATCGACATCACTTTCCGGTCACCATCGCTCCGCTCGGCTCCAATTTCCGTCACCACTAAGCTTCTGATGCTCCTGCCATCGAGAAAGATCGCAAGAAGGTTAGGGTTTCTCCAATCTCTTGATTGTTTTCTTGAGATTCAATGATTGAAAAGTTACATATTACTATGCCAGATTGCTCGCCTTGTAGACGGTCTTGACCCTCGCTCGTGCCGCCGCCGTCCCTGTTTTTGTGTGCAGTATGTTTCTTGATGCCGTTATGATTTCGCTACTTTGTTGTTGTTTGGGTTAGAGGGTTTTGAGAATCGGTTTCATGAATTGTGCGAATTCGATTGGGGATTTTTTTTGCTCCGTTGGTGAAGTCCTCTTTGAAAGCCCATTTATTTATGGGGATTGATGGTATTGAGGTTGAATTGAAAAGGTTTTGATTGCAAAGATGATGGATACTGGAAAGGGCTTTCAATTTAGGGGGGGTTTGCTTGTGGAATTAGCCAATTAGGAGTCAAACTGGAAGAAATTTGGAGTATAAAGTTTGGTTCTTTCTTCAAATATTTTGCAAGAAGTAGATATATCATGCTATGGTTTCATGTCAGGGGCTGTTGTTGAATTTTTTATCTCACCTATGTTGCAAAACACTAGGACATTACCTACTTGTGTTTTTATTTTTGTTTCATGTGGAATTTTAGACTTTAGTAGACTCTTGGATTTGTTTCCCTATATGATTCCCGAACTAAGTAAAGGAAGTCTCTGATTGTTTTAATATGCTATATCTTCATAGCTAAAACAAAGATTGACAACCAAATCTGTAAGTATTTGATGATGCATCTTCATCCTTTGAAAGAGGGTTTCCTTTTATGATATTGTATACATGATGGAGGAATAGAGAAGGAAGATGACATTGAGCAAGTACATGATGTCTAACCAGTTTGTATCCTAAACCTTGGCCGATCCATGTTAGTCCTACCCTATGTCTGATCTAATATACCGTATGGCCTGCACTAACCCAAGGACTTGACCTATCTCACATGACAACCTAAAAAATCTTTTTCGTTCTGGGAACTGTAATGAAACAGATGGAGAGATTGATAGAGTTTAAAGGGTTGTTGAACAAGGATGGAAAAAACCGAGCCCGGGGACGATCAAAGATAAATTGTGATGCTGCAGTTTGTTTGGGAGAGGGATGCAGGGTGGGTTTCATTGCCAGGGATGAGAACAGTGGTCGTTTGTTTCTATGGCTTGCGTCGGATCCAACACACTGGTGATGTTGAGATTGCTGAGGCAAAAGCGGTGTTGTGGGCGGTTAGGTGTTGTATGGAAATGGAGCTGTCACACGTCTGTTTTGAATCGGATTGCCTGACGTTGGTGTCAAAAAACTCCAGGAAAGCTCTGCTGAAGGGTGATCTTGAGGTGTGTTCCTGAGTGCACATTCGGAGAGTTGCAAACAAAACTGCTCACGTTCTTGCTGGCATTAGGCCAATTTCCTTACTGATATTGGTTGCTTGTAAGATGATTTGTCCTCTATTATTCAAGCTGATGTTTTCCAATCTATTGCTTTTACTTAATTAAAACTTTGGTTGGCTCTTAAAAAAAAAAGTAAACATGCACTAAACAGAAGGTGTGTAACTTGAGATTCAATGATTGGATGCTTGTAAGACTTGTGATTTTCCTTTACTAAGTATAAGTGACATCACATGTGAATTAGGTGCCTTTTTCTTCTTCTTTTGTGTATCCCACCAATAGTTTTTCCTTTACTAACTAATTATGAGTTGAGGGGGTTTTACTAAATTGAGTTGCCTTCACATAACATGTATTTTTTTTAGGTGTTCTTTCTTACTCTAATATGGTTTTTAATATTGTTTTAATGCTTTAATGGTAGATTTATTGTTTTATTTTTTATTATTCATGTGAAGCATTATTTTGTGAAAATAGAGGGTGGCTATAACACTCCGATTAGATATTACGAGTTGATTGGCGGAAATGGTAAAGTTGGAATAAAGTATATAATATATATAGGCTGATTGACCGAAAACCACCCATATAATAGGCGACATTGCTCTAAACCACTCCTTATATACCTATTTACCGAAAACCACCCTTATACCCCCTTCCGTTAAAAAACGACCACCTCTCCAAGTTTCTCCGTTAAAAAGGCGTGAATGCGCGCGTGCAACGCGTTGTTAAACTTCGATTTTGTTTTTTTTATACTTTTTCTTTATATCTCACAAAACTAATCTCTACACATTTTTCATTTTTTCTTCTAAATTGGAAAATCAAAACAATTTCATCAAAAAAAGAAGGAAAAATGACTTTAAATAATACCAAGTATTAACATTGAACCAATAATAATACCAGCTTTAAAAATCGTTAAAAGCTATACGAACTATTCACATATTAACCGAAAACGATACGAGGCTATTTTCCGTTTCAATTTCCGATAAACCCGTTGACATGGCAACCGGAAAAATGACTTGGCACATGTATGATTTCCACATCTTTTATATCTTTTTTTAAAAGGCAAATGTAATTCTAACTCATTTATTTAGCCAAAGAAATATTCCAACTCATACTATTATCAAAAAGAAAATTCAAATGAACACGGCTGTGGAAACCCACTTCTATCCCAGTCCCACCCCCACCCGCCGCCGCCACCGCCACCACGGGATACCGCTTACGCACCGCCTCGTTCGCCAACTCACACCGCCCTCTCCCGCCTCCTCGCCTCCCTCCCAACCCTCCCGGACCCTTCCCTCGCCGTCACCGAGTCCGATTCCCTCTCCCACGAATGCCTCGCCGAACGGATCTCTGCCGTCCTAGACCGCCGGGACGACATTCCTCACTGGGAAACACCGCTACACCTCGCCGTCCGGCTCAACGACGCCTTCGCCGCCCGCTCTCTCGCCTCCGCAGTCGCCGCCATTTCGCTCCAGAACGCCGCCAGTTGGAACCCCCTCCAGGAGGCACGATTGGCAAACAGATCGGAATGAGACGGTGTTCCAGGAAGCCGGAGATCGTTGCAAGCAGCTCCGATGGAAGACCCGCCCATTCAACCGCCGCCGAGTTTCTTTTGCCACCACATTATGTGTCGAATTTGGGAGGGAGGGGATAGGGTTAAGAATTGCAGAGCAAGGGAAAGTGGTTTTTGTGCAGATCACATTATGTTCGCGTCCGGGACCAATTGAGCGAGCCTCTACTGGGCTCTCTCCTGAACGATGGCGGAGCAGAGGACGTCGCTAGCGGTGGCGAGGATGGAGAGGCAGCCGACAACCTTCACTTGGTCGGAGCTCTTGGAGACGAACATTTGGAGCAGGGTTTTATTTATTTTTTAATTAGGTTTTGTTTTTGTTTTGCTTTGGATAATAATGTGTTAATTTGCCTTTAAAAATAAAGATATAAAAGATGTGGAAATTATACTTGTGCCATGTCATTTTTCCGGCTGCTATGTCAGCGGGTTTACCGGAAATTGCAACGGAAAATAGCCTCGTATTGTTTTCGGTTAATATGTGAATAGTTCGTATAGCTTTTAACGATTTTTTAAGTTGGTATTATTATTGGTTCAATGTTGATACTTGGTATTATTTAAAGTCATTTTTCCAAAAAAGAAAAAACAAAATTCGAAAACAAAAAGAGGGAAGGGCGAGGGCGAGGGCTCCGGTTGCCTGCTTCCGCCTCCGGCCTCACTGGCGGCGATGAGCAGCTAGGGATTCGAGGGGGTCGAGGGAATCGGCGGAGGGAATAGAGGGAGTCGAGGGGGTTAGGGATTCGGCGGCGATTCCGAGGGGGGTTTGGAGGGACATGGTGGCTGATCTGATTGGGCCATTGGTGCCGATTCCGATCTGAAGGAGGCGGAGGGTTTGGTGGAAGGAGACGAGAGGATTCCGAGGCAGAGAAGGATTCCGTTGAGCATCATGTTGGTGACCGCGGTGTCCTCGCTAGGGCTTCTGGTGACTACGCCATCGTTATCAGCCACAATCCTGATAACGATACCTCTAGGTATCAATTTATTCTGTTTTTTTCTTTCGGAATTGAATTCATTCTGAATGTCAATGTGCTTGAGAGATTTCCTTGTAGATCTTGTTTGATAGGCCTTTGTGGTTTCCTTGTTATTACTGCTGTGAAATCTGTGGACCTAATTCAGATGGACTAAATGCTCATTTGGTTGGAACTTGGAAGTAATTTCGTGTGATGATGGTCATGATTCTGAATGATTAGCTCATTTGGTTGCTGTATTCGAGTATATGTTCTATGCTGCTGATTTGTGTTCATTTAGTCTTGATTATTCTAGTTAGTGTTTGGTTAATTTGATATGGTATAATGAAGATCTTTAACAGTTGAACTGCAACTCAGGGGGGGGGGGTGTATGGGATGTGTTTTAAATTGGGGCTCCTGCAAGGTTGAAGAAGATGATGATGATGAATTGAATTAAATTGGGGCTTGTGAATTAAATTGGGAATTGAGTTTGAGTGCTCTCATGGTTTCCTGCAAGGTTGAAGAAGAAGAAGAAGATGGTGAATTAAATTGGGGGTTCAGCATTTGTTGAGGTTGAGTTTTAAGATTTTTTTTTAATCAAAATTGAGTTTTAGTATTTATCAGATTTAAAAAAAAAAGTAAAAAGAAAGGTTGAGTTTTAGGATTTAACAAATAAAAAGAAAGGTAAAAAGAAATCTAAATCAATCAATATATATATATTATAAAAACCGACCGTTTTCGAGCTACCACGTTGATTCTGGTCCCATCACATATTTAACAAAAATAATTTTTAAAGTCTTTTAATTAACTACCAAAATATCTTACCGTCGTTAGTCATACCTTATCAATATCTTTTAGTTAGATATTGTATCTGTCCATATAATTTGATATTGTATGGTATAATAAAGCACGTATAATTTTGCTACGATCAATATAGATCTACGATTTTCCTAAAAAAAATTTTGGTCATAGTTGTTATTTGTGCAACTATTTGTTGGGTTTTACTAAGTATTTTACTAAGTATTTTTACTAAGTATTTTACTAAGTATTTTTTTGTTGGGTTTTACTATATTATCTATTTATGTAAAAGATATATTCAAAATTTCAAATTTTGGTAAGATATTCTATCTTTTTTAATATATCACTTAATTGAAAAACATGATTCTAATATATATTTTGAATTTTTGAAATATAATTACTATGAACTAATTATATTTGATTTACTTAGTTAAATTTATAATTTTTAAGATAAAATTTTAAATTATTTTTTTATTATAAAGACTAATTTTGTTACTTAATTATTTTATTTGCTTGAGTAAATTTATTATTTTTTAAGCTTAAGTTAATTATTTTCTATATTTACATGATCTACTATATTTTTTTACCCATTATATTTGATTTTTTTCTATCTTGATAACAAATTTGAATTTTTTAGCCAAACAATAATTTCGATTTATATCTTGATAACATACATCTTTTTCATAATTTTTACTTATTTACAAAATAATCCCACAATATTTCTCAAATTATACAAACGCTGCTTATTTTCCTAATACAAACATACAAGTGGTCGTTTTTGAACCACCACATTAATTTTGACTCTACCTCATATATATAAAAAAAGAAGTTATTATTGGCATTATATAGGGTTTTCCTATTGAATTTCTTCTTATCTACTTGTAAGAAAAAACGTTTGTCATTATTAATTCTAAAAGCATTATAGGGAAAAATCTTTCACAAACAAATTAAGAAAAATCTATGAATGCTGGATTCAACTTATTTCTGTAATAGAAGTAAATTTGTGATTTCCCACAATTTCTATTAATTTTTTTATAAACATTATCACTTTATCAGTTGATGAATTTTTTTAGTTATATTTACATTTATGATAGTCGTTATTAATATATGATAAAAGTTGTAAATAAAATATCAATTTATATTCTTATAATCAAGTTTTATAAAAATATACAAATGAGTGAAAAAATTATGTCTTATATATATTTTTTGGGTTATATGAACTTCAAAAACAATATCACTCTTTTTAAAAGATAAAAAACATGTTCATATAATAAAACTTATATAATATTTTCCATATAAATATATAATTTTATTTTAATATTTTTAAGTGAAATAGTCGTGCATGGCACGACAGGTTATGCTAGTGGTAGTATAAAAACGCACCTCACGCGCGTGTTAACGGAAGTTTAACGGGGAATCTAGATGGGGTGGTCGTTTTTTGACGGAAGGGGGTATAAGGGTGGTTTTCGGTAAATAGGTATATAAGGGGTGGTTTAGAGCAATGTCGCCTATTATACGGGTGGTTTTCGGTCAATCGGCCATATATATATATATATATATATATATATATATATATAGAATTACGCTCTAGTAAAACACTCATTTAAGGTGTAACATGCGGACACATGAGGGGCGTTGGATTAGAGTAAATCAATGACTCATAATTAAGCAAAAAAAATAGTTAAAATAGGGGGGATTTGATTGATATATTACGCAGATTTTATTTTGGAAAGAGGGGGGATTTGCTGATTTTTAGGGATCTCCTAATAGGATAAAACGGATTAAAGAAAAACTACTTAATTAGATCATGAAAAATGCCATAATCTACGATTGGAAAACCTCTCACCAATAACCATCTTCTTCATCAATTCTCTGCACATTCGAAAGGAGAAAATCACTAGTAACACATTCAACACGTTCCATTGAATTACATACGTTTTTTCGGATTACAACCATGACGATCAACCTTTCAAGAACTGCGATGGAATGAGGTATGATTTGCACCTATAAACTCCGAATTTTGTTAATTACAGATTTGATTTTATTGTGATTGATTATAGAAAATTTTGAGTGCTTGAACGAATTGTGATGATGATAGTGTTAGATTCATCGTTTATGATTAATTCTTACAAATTGAATCCATTGTATTGTTCAAACTTGATGATTATCATGTTGGTGTTGGTAGTAGTTGTAGAACGAACTAATATAATGGGTTCACGAATACGTATGAATATTGTTTAGATTGTTTTGAATCTTTTTCAACTATTTACACGACTTTTTTCATTACGAGATGAAATGAGTAATTTTCATTTATGTTTCATGTGTGTCTATTGTGTTTTTCAACATATTGATAAGAATTTTTAAAATAACATATATAAGTAGTTATGTAGTTTTCATGTTGTACAATAGTGTTTTTCAATGATTATAAGACAAGTTTTGCAATAGTGTTTTTCATTTTGATAGTTATGCATTATATGATGAATACTTGTTCAACAATATTAGCCCATATTCGTTATTCAAAATCAACTTCTAATAAAATGCAATATATCTGACTTTTTCACTAATGCATGTATAATTAATCCACACATAATATTCACTTATTCACATATGACTTGATGTTCATATATGCATGAGATGTTATCAATATACGAACGATTTATTATTCATATATGATTGACTTGTTATTCATAATTATATGGCTTCACAGTCATATACGTATAATGTGTTATTCATATACATGTGAATTGTTATTCATACATATGTCTTTTGTTATTCATTCTTCTTAAGTTGTGTGTACTATTATGCATGAATTGTTATTCATATACGTGTTTTTGTTATGCAGTTATTCAAGAAGGGGATGATATAGTAATGGATGAAGTTTGAAGATAAAGACAATAATTTTTTTTATCATATCAATGTATACTCAAAAATTAGATGTACTTATTCAAACTTATTGTAGTATGTATTCAAGATGTAACAATCCTTATTTTCATCTTATTCAATGCATTGTATTTATATATTCAATGCTCACATAAGATCCTTATTTTCATTTTTTATTTTAATATGTAACGATTCAATCTATAATGAATTGATTTTCATATGAAGATAAATACTTATTCAACTCTAATGATATATGAGTACACCAAATTAGAAAAGGATTCACAAAACAATAAAACATGCTCAACTCTATAATTCTTCGAACCACCGTACAGACTTATTCAAACACTGACTAATAGATTTTCCAAGATTGACTAACGATTTTTCAATTTTACGTAAATTATTGATTTTTTTTTAAAAAATCTTCTCACTCTTAATTCCTAGAATCATGGAACTTCCATTTTAAATTTTCAACTTTTTTATCAATTCTTCTTCTAATTTTCCTCATGTCAAATTAAATCCCTATAATTAAGGAGATTTCCTTTTTAAGAATCCACGTTTGAATAATAATCTCCCACATAAATTTTATCCTATTATGCACCCTCCTTATCTACCGTTGATTTGGTTCGATCTAACGCCCCCTATTATGCCTCACGTTGCACCTTAATACCTATCTCACTTGAGCGTCCCTCTATATATATATATATATAAATTGTTATAAAGACATAAATATAAGACTTTAATAAGCGGATAAAGTTAAAGGAATGGATAAACCCGTACAAGGTACGGGGATTATACTAGCCTATAATCAACACGACGTTAGTTCCAATCAACTATTTTTTGACCATTTCTCTGAATACATATGCTACATACTAGGGCTGTCTAACGGGTCAACCTGACCCGACCCGTAACCCGGAAACCGGGTTACGGGTCAACCCAACGGCCCGTAAATTAATAAAAACTGACCCAAGACCCGACCCGTAACCCGGTACGGGTTACGGGTTGGGTTACATGTTAACCCGAAACCCGTAACCTTAATTTACATATTATATATTTTAAATTAAATTTATAAATTATATAATTAATAATTTAATTTAACTTGTTATTTAATGGATTTCCGAATTTTGAAGTCCAAAAAACAACTTACATGTGTTAAGCTTACTTACATGTGTTTTATAGTGTGAATTTTTCCTTAAGGAATTTCGAAGGAGCGATGTGGGAGAACTGGGAAAAAGGGAAAAAAAAATCAGAATTTGTGGAGTTGTATCCCACATCGAAAGTTTGAAGAATGGGAAGGGAGGGAAGCTGCTATAAAACTCATAGGTAGAATAGGTATTTGTTTAGTATTGGTATGGGCTTTGGTTTCCATTGAAAGCCCATTGTGAAATATAAGCCCACGTAGAGTAAATTCTTAATGGACTGGTGAAATGGGTTATATGTATATAATAATATACTAGTAAATAAAGTTTTACGGGTCTAACGGGTTGACCCGTAACCCGTCCGTAACCCGTAAACTTTAAATTTCATGACCCGTGGCCCGACCCGTAATTTTCCGGGTCGGGTTATGGGCACCCGGACCATTGGACAGCCCTACTACATACATTTGTTTACAGTGGCTAACCGCAGTAAACACTAGGACGGGGTTGATTTTTTGGTCTTTGAGAGCTACGTTTGGTGGATGTACAAGCCTATAATCAACGACATTAGTTCCAATCAGCCATTTTTTTGACCATTTCTCTGAATACATATGCTACATACATTGTTTAGATTGTTGTTTTGTCCTTCTGGTGTGAAGATGAATGTGCAGGAATGGTTCTCCTCATGATGTTAGCGAATACAACGTCATAACTGCTTATAGAATGGCATTGCAGACATGGGCAAAGTGGCTAGAGTCTAGCATTGACCTTGAAAAACAAACGGTCTTCTTCATGAGCTTATCTCTCATGATGTTATCTTCAAGGTTTTGATTTTATTTTTTTTTGGACTTTTCAAGTATTTTCAACAGATGACGCCTATTGTTTCACGTGCTCTTTCTAGCAACTCCCTTCGGACGACATAATTTTTATAATATTATGTATGCCATTTATTCCATGACATATTCTCCACATATCATATACCAATTAATCGAGTTACCATAAAGTGATTGAATCAAAAAACCCAACTCGGAGAACCACATTTACTCTATCCAAATCACCTAAAACACAATTCTAACAAAACCTCATAATACTAAGACATGACCCGATACAGTCATAAATGTGACTTTTTTAGTTATTATTTAATTTAAAAAGTGTTATTGTTTAATAAATATAACAATAAAATTCAAAAAGTGTTATTGTTGACCCGAAAAAACCAAGACAAAATCGATCCAACTAAACTACACAATATTAATACATCTAAACCCGAGCAAGGCTCGGGATCTACACTAGTTTTAGATCAATAAATATAGGAGGACACAAATGCAGGAAAACGCTCGCCAAATAAGTTGGTCAGTATTTGCAGCACACAATGTGAAAGTTATATACATTCATGAACTTTGAAAGATCTGAAAAAACAAACTGTAACAAAGGAAAAGGAGGCTTCCAATCACCTTTGATTTTCTTCTTTCTATGGAGAGTACTTACACTTTTGGCAGGAAGAAAGCCAACTGCATCATCCCCTTCTATCAGTCACTTTCGTAGTCTTCTTCTTCATCTCCAAATGTGAAAACAGAAGCATCAGCAGCCATTGCCTTGAATTCACTGTTGACTCCAGAATCAGTAGCCCCCAAGACAGATCCAGCAGTGGTAGAGCTTCCTTTGGATTGATAAATTTGCTCAGTCTTTTGTGTCACACTTTCTACCTCAACTGAGCTGGATTTTGTCTCAGGGCTAGTTGAATCTATCCTAGCAGCTTCAGTGACTGTAACTTCATCTGGTTTAGGGGTAAGAGTTTCAGATTCAGCTGATGCTGCTGGTGATGGTGAGGGTGCTGGTGGAGGTGTTGGTGAGGGTGCCGGTGGAGGAGGACTATTGTAGTCTGCCAACACAACCTCAACCTGAAAACCCGGGGAAGGCAACTTCCTCTACAGAATCCATGAAACTCAGTATAAATGTTTTAAAAAAAAGAGAGCAGATTCTGGATTTTCAAATTTCAAATGAAGTGTTTGTTACCTTATCAAACGAATCAATGTCGCTCGTGTTCATAATCTTTCTATTCTCTGTCATTGTGGTGTTCAACCAGCTGTGAGGTGTTTAAATAAGAACAAAAGTTTAGGTATCTTGAAAGTGTGATAAGTAGGGCTATAGAAGGTATAACAGTTTACATACAAGTAAAAATCCCCCTGGCGATCATGGAAATGGACTTTAAAATCCCCTGCTAATTCAGTAAGACCTGGCTCCCCTGGCAAAGCAAACACCATGATCCCTTTCTTTGGAGTGCTCAGCCAAAATTCCTCAGGCTGCATGGCGAGTTATACACAGAGAGTTCAGAATTGTAAAACAATGATGATTTGGCCTGATAAGGTAGACAAGTAATTATGTAAGGCATGGAATACTGCATACCGACATATCCTTTGTTCTTGGATGTTTTTTGGTAGAAAAAAGAACACCTGCACAATGCAAGGCAAATCAAATTATAACTGAATTCTTTTTTCGGACACAAGAAAACTCTAGTCCAAATTATCTACAGCCAAAAATAAACAATAATAATGACTTGGGAAGGGGAAAATAAGATCTATTTTTCCCTTTCTCATATTGGTGATTTAGACAGCACCAATATATCATGGGAATTAAACTAAAAAATATAGCCATACAACACATGTACGCAAGAATCAGGATCATACGCCAAAGGGATAATGCAATTTGAAATGGCAATTAGATTGCCAACAGACAATTATACCATTATGATCAGAGATAGTTATATGAGGCCTGATCCAAAAAGGGCAACGTTGAAGTCGAAGTCCGCGTAGCATGCACCTGGAAATTTAGCATCACAAGAATATAAATATGTACAGTACAATCAACTCTACAGAAAATCAAGCTAAATCCGGTACGAACGAGTCATACCTGCGGCCAGGTTGGTTCTCGCCATTGAAGTATGTCAGAATTCGTTCGAAATACTTTACATATCTCTGTAGAATCAAAAGTTTTAGAAAAAGCATTAAGCCATGCAATAATGTTAACTTGGATTCAAAAGAAAATAGTTTATTGTAGCACTTACAATTTGACTAGGTAAAACAAGGGCCTTAGCATCAAAACATCGCTTCTGATTGTAGAAATCAATTGACTCCTCAGCAGTTGGAAAGAACTGGAGAAAAATAACATATTTCAATAAGATGTTGCACATATAATTGAAGTAGATTGATAGTTGCAAGGAACTTAGTATGCCTATTATAATATGCTGAAAGAATCTCACCTTCAAATACAAAAGAAGACTTGAGATCATCAATCCCGTTCTAGCCATACCAGCTTTACAGTGCACAACCACAACATTCTCAATATCTTCTTTCAACCAGGAATACGCACTTTGACAAAATGCTTTTATAAGATGAATTGGGGGACAATTGTGGTCATCAAATGGGAAACAAGCCACCTGGTTCACAAATCACAAAAAGTGAAACCCAACTGTACAGATATGTCAACAAGACAAAGGATGTACTATTATTAATTCTACCCCTACAGCGATGTTTAACAAATATTTGCTCAAGTGAAGGAGCACAGTGCTTTAGCTTATATGCAATAAACAGAGGGCTTACATAAAGTGGGTTCCAATAACGAGGATACTGTTGAATTTTGAGACATGCTACATGGTAACTTCAGAATTAACGGGTTAATAATATTGTTTATTTGTGTCATGTCATAAAGGATGTCTACATGTGAGGATGTTTTTTGGATTAATGGGTTCATCATAACCTAATAGGTAGCTGCATATATTTCCCTAAAATATTTATGTCCCAAGTACAGAAGAGCTACTTTGCAGCAAGAAATAGGAACATTTTCCTTCAGGAGCGACTGACTTAATAGTCACTGGTAGCCAGTGGTAGGCAACGGATTGTCAATATTCATCGCAAAGGAACAAAAATGTAGTTTTTTCTTTTAGGATAGTTTTGGAATGACAGTATAACTGTATGCGGCCCTTTACTAGGAACAGTATGATATATTTGAATTCAAAATTTTTATACCTTTCCTTCAAAAAGTGAAGCATCATAGAGTCTTTCAGCACAAAGGTTGTAAACTTTGTATTTTCCCTGAATGTAAGACATCAGCTAAAATGTCAAATCTCAATAAACAACACCTAAGCAATGTCTGATAAGAACGTCACTTTCATTTATAAGATTGAAGAAAACAACTTTTTAAAGAACGGTAGGTCAATAATCTAATAAACAGACCATCATCCTATCACTCTCAATAATCTTTCATCCTAATAAACCCTCTATACACTGAAGATAAGCACGAATAAGTACTTATCATATAAAAAAATTACTTACAAGCTCCTTCAAATATATATGGACTTTGCACCAAACCATGCAAAGTAATCAGTTTACAACACAAATCACATACTCCATTTGCTTGTATTAAACAGAGATGAGTAACTCGTGAGTTTGTTTAAGGTGATTGCAATTAGGATTCACTTCATTGATGCTTTAACACATGAAATCTTCAATAGGGATAAAAGGGATTAAAATCTCAACATCATTCTCTAGTCCTGCATGATTTTTCCTTTTACTTCCAATCATAGAGAAGTCAGTTATCAGTCTTATCATATCATTTTTAAGAGCATAAATTATATGATATAGAAGATCACCTTGTGATGTGTTTCAAAGAATCTGATCACTTCTTCCATGTGATTTCGATAAATTCCCTACAAAGCATGATGACTTCATTGTTTCAGCTCATACAACACATATAGCTTGACGGATTGACTTTCAATCTATTTGGTTGGTTACCTCGACATATCCAAAAAAACCTGAACTCATATCCCCAGCTGGGAATCCCATAGCAATTATGTTCTCTGTGATATATGTCATATCCAAATCAAACCCATCTTCCTGCAGTTATGAGGTGTAGAAATATTAGATAGCAAAGTCTTAAGAGAATAAGACATCTGAAGTGTGAGAGTCACACAGGAAATTTAAGCAATAAACAACAATAGGGCATCATAGTATCCGTGATGCATTAAATACACTGAGTAGCAAAACAGGCTGAGATGTTTTTATTCTTTGTAAGTGAAAACAGCTTGAAATGTTTTTATACCTCATTTTAAAGTTAGGATGACCACCTATATGCAAATAATAGTTGCTCGAGACCCCACAGCTCATACAAAAATTGGTTAAATTTCGTAAAGCAGCAGTGACAATTGCAAGGAATAAGCCATAAAAAGTGGGGGAGAAAGGCTCTTCCATGGTACAGGAGAAATCATTCACCTGATATCTTCTTTTGTTTTGTGAAACAGCATGCCGAGCCTTGACAGTCACAACCTTTACAGCACTCTTAGACGTGTCAACAATTCCTTTAGTGAGGGTTCCAAAAATGTTTGATTGTGTTGCCTCATTGGAACCTTGTTCCGAAGTTTGACCTCTAGGACTAAGAGACAAACGCTGAGAAATTCCATGAGTCAGCCTAGCAAATGCTGATTTAGCAGGACTTTTTTCATCCTCTCCTCCAGCCAATGGTTGAGGAATTTTCAAATTCTTGGCCCATGACGATATACCAGATGTGAATGGTTTAGATGGTCCATCACCCGAGCTATTTGAGGAAGAGCTAGATGGAGTAGTAGGTTTTACATCTTGGTCTATGGTTCTTGTTGATGAGTCCACGGATCCATCATTCATTTTGTCAATTTGCTTGAACTCAGGAGCTCAAAACCTTATTGTATAAGATTTCAGTTCCACTTAATTGTAGTAACTGCCATAAAAAAACGGATTGAATAACCACATCATGTATGTATGACTGAAAAAGATGAATATAAACAGTTGCAGCACTTGTCCCCATCTGATGACCAACTAAACAAAAACAAAGGAGATACTAAAGTAGACCATTGGAGAAGCTACGCAGGTGACTTTTATGTTTATGGAGCAAAGCTTGTGATTATTAAGAGAAACCTTTCCATTGCCATTGCAGTTTACTGTATAGAACATAAATAATCCATCTATTTGACCTAATTATGTAACTGTGACACTTTCATAATAAGAGGGAAACTCTCATAAAACGGTGAAAACATGTTTGATGAAGCAGCACTGAGATGAAACAACCATTTAGAGATAAAAGGAAATAGTAATTCTCCTAATTTTGGGCGAAGCTTTTCCCAAATTACACTATATGGATGAACCTTCCCCTGACTAGTTTGGATCATGACAATAGCATGTGGAGAAGCTCATGATTCCTCAGGGATCCTAAGTGCAAATGATTAATTTAAAGGCTAGGCCAGCATACACCTAGATTCAACTCAATGAGCAACGCATTTGATCACAGGCAAATCCTGGCCCTCTGCATCTCAAATTGGAGACGAACAAACGATCTTAGAAACACAGAAGGGGCAACAAACAGCCTAGATTTACACACTTGGAATCGTTTGAAAAAATCGCAATAATTGTAATCAATCAATTAAACTCATCTAATCAACCAAATCCAGGACTATCTTACCTAGCTCGTTGCAGCAATCAACTGGCTCCGAACACCCGGATAAAGATTCAGCAAAATCCGACGAATATGGGTTGAGCCAGTTCAAGTAGAGAGGCTGATTGGAATGGAAGCGGTTTGCAGAAGAGGGAGAGAACTGAGAACTGGCACGGGGTAACTTTGGAGAGAGAGAGATGAGTTGTGAGGTGCACTGCAGGGGTTACGGTGATCACACGAAGAGGAACGTGAGCCGTCCATCTAAAGACAGCGATGATCAATGGTTGACTTGACCTGTTGTTACTGCTTCTTCAGTGAAATCAACGGCACAAATTGCACACAATGAATACGGGTTTTTCTGCTCAAAAAAAAGTATGGGTTTTTAAGTTTTTAACCCCATAACTTGGCCCACTCGGCGAAGCCCTTGGCTAGCACCATCGGCTGAAGCCCTAGTCCGTTGACGCCCTGGTCCCTCGAGTCACTTGAGCTGCGCAGTCGAATGGTCTCAGCGCCGTCCTTCACCCTGACGCCCTAATCTCCCCAATCTCCTCACTAAGTTCATCGCCTTCCACCTATTTGGTTGTTGCTCACCACCTGGGAATAGCAATTATGTCATGTTTAAACCAAACGTACCCATCTTGCTGCAGTTATGGGGTGTAGAAATTAAGAGAATTACGCTGCAAGAGCCAACGAGCCAACCTCCGGCCGCTGCAAATTCATGGCGAATAGCAAATACGAGTATGTGAAATCATTCGAAGCTGATCACAAAGTCCTCCCTGCTGCTCTCTTCCTTGTTCGCGTAGATGGCAGGAATTTTCGCAAGTACGAACCCCTTTCACTCATCTTTCGGTCTTCAATTCCTTTCGATTCTGCTCTTTCTTTTTCTAGTGTTCTACTTTCTAGTTTTCTACTGTATGACGTTGTATGAATCACAATCAATTCCTTACAAGGATACCATTTCGTAGAAGAGCTAATTACTGCATTGTTCACTAGAATCTGCATTTCCTTGCTATGAACCCCCGAGGTTTGCTTAGAGATACGAGTTGTGGGTTTCCGTCCAGGATCATATGTGAGTTACGAATTTCTTCTTTTCTGTGTTGGTAGGTTTTCAGAGGTCTATAATTTTGAGAAGCCATATGATTTGACTGCTTTGAATTTGATGAACTCGTGTGCTGCTACTCTCATGGAAGAATATCCTGATATAGCATTTGCATATGGATTCAGCGATGAGTTTAGGTATTTAAGGCTTTTGCCCAGCTATATTACTCTACCCTGAATATTTTTCCCAACTCTAATGGACTTGTGCTTTCTGATATCTTTGCTTGCAGTTTTGTTTTCAAAAAAGACTCCAGATTTTACCAGCGGCGAATCAGGTTTGCAATTAAGTATACAACTAATGTTGTTATCTGTTTGATTTCACATTAATGAAGCTGATACCTTTGGTTAATCACTAGGTTTTTTGGATCATTAACTAGTGTAAGAGGATTTTGCAAGCATTTGTTTTATCCAGTGCTTATATAATGCAGGATGCTGAAAATTTTTGTCAACTACATCTGTGTTTCTTCTTCATTCTTAGCCTCTTCCCATGTTTATTTGCAGCAAAATACTATCACTTGTTGTTGCTTTTTTCACATCGCTATATGCCACAAAGTGGAAGCAATTTTTCCCAGAAAAGGAGTTGAGACATGCACCATCATTCCATGCACGAGTTATTCAATGTCCAACATTAGATGTTCTTCAAACGTATCTTGCATGGAGACAAAATGAATGTGAGTAGATGCAAGTATAGAAGTAGGAGTCCTTTAATTGTTTGAGTTGAGTGTGATGAAAATTTGCTTTCTCTCAAGGAGAGACGTGTTATATACTATAAATATTGTTGACTTTTTGGTTTTGTAGGCCATATTCATAATCAATATGATACCTGTTTCTGGAAGCTAATTGAAAATGGAAAGAGTGAGGTGGAAGCCAGTGATGCTTTAAAGGTACTAGTGAATTATTTCACATCTTTTGTAGAGGTGCATAAATTGCATGAAGGACTTTGTAGAGGTGCATAAATGCTAGATATTAGCATCTGGATAGCAAACTCCATACTGTCTGAGAGGAAGCTTGCTCGTTTCATGCAAAAGTCGTTAATATAGCCTCTCTTTTCTTGGATATCTTTTTTCCAATCTTAATGTTTTGTTGTTGCAACTGTTTTGTGGTGCATAAATTGCGTGAATAAACTTGTTATTTACTCACTTAGAAATCAGCATCTGGATAACAAGCTCTATAGTGTCTCAAGGGGAGCTTACTGTTGCATGTGAAAGTCATTAATATAGCCTTTCAATTTTTGGATATCTTTTGCCCATCTTAGTTTTTGTGGTTGCAGCGTCTTTGGTACATTTATGTGAAGAGAAATTTAAGTTCTGACTTTACTAATGCAGGGTAGTCAAAAGCAGGAGAGAAACGAATTGCTTTTCAATCTAGGTATTAACTATAAGAATCTTCTCCAGATTTTTAGACAAGGAACCTGTCTTATCAAGACCGCGGTAAAACTATATTGCTTTTGTTGCTGCTGCTTTTAGTGCTTATCATTTTCTTTATGAAAGAATTTGGATGCATGGTTATTAGTTCTAGTTTGCAAAGTATCAACGTATTACAGTATCAACCTCCCATATTAGGTTGAGGACATTGTCAAGCATACAACCAGTGGTGATCCTGTTAAGAGAATGAGGAGAAAGTTAAAAATATTCCACTCAGATCATATAACCAGTCTAAAATTCTGGAATGAGCATCCATGCCTTCTCAAAGATGTTGGTGGATTCAATGTTGATGCTTGCAGAAATAACCCAGAGTATACAGAATACTTTCAATCTGAAGAGAAGTTACTGCAATCCACCTGGGTTGTCATCAGAATTGATGGCTGTCATTTCCATCGGTTAGTTTTTAGTGCATTTTTTATTTGTTTGCAGTGCTCTATATAACTTAAGAACGAATGAAAGACTATCATGGATGACAAATGATCTTGCTATTCCCTTAGGTTTTCTGATGTTCATGAATTCGAAAAGCCAAATGATGAGCATGCTTTGAACCTGATGAATGCATGTGCTCAAGCTGTGCTTGAAGAATTCAAAGACATAGTCTTTGCATACGGTGACAGTGATGAGTACAGGTATATCCTGATAGCTTTTGTATTTTTATTTTCCATTTTGAAACACTGTAACTAACTATAATTGCATGAAACCCAACAACCAGCTTTATCTTGAGAAAGGAGTCTCAACTTTATGGAAGGCATGAGAGGTACTCTTCTTTTACTTCTTGATTTTTAGTAGCCTTCAATTAGAATCTCACCTCATCCTTGTTTTGTTGTTTTTGTGCAGCAAAATTGTCTCGGTGCTTGTATCATTGTTTAATTCAACATACATCATCAAATGGAAAGAATTCTTTCCAAATAAGGAGATGATGTATCCTGCTTCATTTGATGGGCGAGCAGTTTGCTACCCTACAATTCAGATTCTTCGAGACTATCTATCTTGGAGACAAGTTGATTGTGAGTACCAGATAATCTATTTATTGAGATTTATTTATATTCTCTATCTGTAATTGCTGTTGCATAATATCATTGAAGATTCTAAACTCCTGTTTTTTTTCCAGGCCACATCAACAATCAGTACAACACGTGTTTCTGGATGCTTGTGAAGTCCGGGAAAAGTAAAAGTGAAGCACAAAAGTGCTTGAAGGTATACTTTGTTTTTGTTCAAGTATGTATGATCCTTTTTCATTTTTTGGTCGAAAGGTGATCCTTTTTTTTTCGGGTTGCTGTATGATGTTAAAGGGTCTTAAATTGTTTCCATTTTAGGGTACTCAGACACAAGAAAAGAATGACCTGCTGAAAGTAAAATTTGGTATCGACTACAACAAATTACCTGTCATGTTTCGCAGGGGGTCTTGTGTTTTCATAAAGAGAGTACGTCTCTTCAAATTCCTAATTCAGTGCATCATTTATGCAACAATCAAAACCATAAGATTTAATCATATGCCTACACATATGAGGTAGTAGCATGAGGTGAACTAATTGAACTAAGGTGAACTAATTTTGCAGAAAAGCAAGGAAAGTTTGGGTGGAACTTGTGAGAAGTGCACAGATGAAGTAATTGTTGATCACAGTGACATAATTGGTGATAGCTTTTGGATAGCTAACCCTCAAATTCTTGCTGAGATGGAGCCACGCCACATAAAAGTGGAGGATTTATCTTGGCAATATTGAATTGTGTCAATTAACTAGGAGCACAATCATGCAGCTCGGGTATTCCTACATATCTTCACTGCTAAGTCCTGCTAACTGTTGGTCCTCCCCTGCAATCTGTTGGTGTCGAGCTTAGGATTGTGTCTTGTCGATGTCAAAATTGTTATACTTGAGAGTGAGAAATAACAATAGGATGTGCAGAAAAGGGCATTTGCCTATTTGGTTTATTGATTCTTCTGAGTTTTGGTAGCGTTGAGAACAGCTCAGACATTAATGTGGGAGTGTATACAGAACCAATATAACTAGTTGTACTTTTGATCCTTGTTTGAAGAAACCCTTGCTAGATATACCTCTTAGTTAGGCTTCTATTCGAGTAATAGTTAAAATATCTACCGTCTTTAAAATGTTGATAATCTTTTGCAGTGCTGATGTGCGTGTGCCATGTTAAGGCTACCTAGTATTTGTTTGAAGTAGTTGTTGAGTTGGCTGGGAGAAATCCCTTTTGAGTATACATTGAAGATGTTCAGTTTAGCTGTTAACAAAGAAAAACACCATCCACTGAACTTAACGTACGTAATTAGAGAGTGCAATTTCGTTTCTTTACAGTGAAAACATCGAAAAGTGACAAATTCATTGGTAAATTAAAAGTAATCGATTCATCTTTGCCCGAAGCTGTCCTGCTATATACATTCAGAATGCAAATGGTGAACAGACAAATAATTTTCTTCCAAGCACCTTGAGTTCTTTCCCTTCTCTTATTCAATAATCTCCACCTCCAATTTCAATTTCAGCTTCTTCACATCTTCATCTTCGGCATAAAAGTAGCAGGTGTTCTCTTCATCGCTTTAATGCTCAATGGGCTGTCCTTGCTCTATTTCATACCAACAAACAGAAACATCATAATTAGAACCTCATCAAAATTTCCCATACAGCACAAGAGCAAAACGAGTGTAGCATTTCAATTGAAAGGAAACACTAGACACGGACCAAGTTCTGCATAGGTAAATCTATTGACGAAGCTAAACAATTCATATTACCAAAAGCGCTAGAGATAAATTAAAGAAGGGGAGGGGGTAACTTACAACTCTGCAAGTTCCTGCATCAATGTCACAGACAGGGTAATCCTGGGGGCAGCAGCTGTAGTGGTCATCACAACAGGTGGCTGATTCGAGAGGGCAACATCCCCAGCCAAAGCAGTAGTCACCATACTGGTAAATACAACAGCAAGTGCTGTCAGCTGCGCAAGACGTGTACTCATCGCACTCGTTGGTGGGTGCGGGTGGTGGAGATGGAGGAGACGGCCCTGGGTTAGGAGGGTTCGTGCTTGTCTTGGTCGGGTATGAAGCCTCCATGGCAATACCACATTTACCCGAGTTGGATTTCTGCAGATTGCGCTCCATTTTAATGTACCCGTCTAGACCCCAGTCTGCACCCCATGAGTTCCTCACTAGCCAGTAGTCAACACCGTTTTCTGTACCGTACCCAACAGCGACGACACCGTGGTCAAGCTGTGTGCCACAGCTACCGGTAAACACACCCTACAGCACAGATGTGTTTCGTTTGAAAATTAGATGAGACTTACAAAGTACATTTTCAAGATTGATTAGTTTATAGCTGTAAGATGGTATTTTTAATAAAATATAAACATACTGATTGATAAAGCTGGAAGGATCTTCCTCCGGCTTCTATGGCAACACTAACGGGTTGGCCAGCCACTGCTTTCTTGAGTGAGTCCTCGTCGTTTTGGGGAACATCTTCATACCCATCAATGGTCACAACCTTGGCATTTTTCTGCAAAAAGAGAAAACACATTGAAAATTTAGATCGTAAATCTAGGTTTTTTATTTCATGAAAATACTGATTGCCATTCGATATAGCAATAATTTATACAGCTACACTAAAGCAACAACCCTTGATCCATGACAAACAGAAACAAACAGGAGTTAAAGAGTAAAAGATTAAGATTCAAGGAAAGGTTGCAAACCCGATACTGATCACAAGTGCCATCTTTGGCGGTGTAAGGATAGTCATCCTCGGTATCAAGGCCGCCATTGTTGATAATGAAATCGAAGGCATAATCCATAAGACCACCATTACATCCTGAGTTGTATGTTCGGTCACAATCGACAAGTTCTTGCTCTGACAAAGTGGTCAGGTTGCCTGTAACAATCTGGTTTATGCCTTCAACAGCGGCTATTGTGGAGAACGCCCAGCAACTCCCTTCATATTCAGCCCAACAGATAAACATCATCAATAATAAACTTGTCAATAGATTTATTAAATCAGCACGCACCAGCACAAGGGTCAGACAGAATACAAAATGAATAACAGCAATTTAGGGTTCCAATTCACATGGTAAGATCATAACACATCATCAACCAATTCACTCGATTTGATTGCAAGGACATCGGATGCCTTGCACATGTATTTTTAGGTCAGAGACAACCCCCAATCATCCATGGTATTTGTTTTTTTTAATACTGTATTTACCAGCTTTCATCCTAAAAGAAAAATCTTTTTCCTTTAAAATTTGGTCAACGCCCAGAAAAAAAGGCACCATTGCAGATAATCATTCCCATCACGCAACACCGTGGAGACTTTCAATCCGCAAGTAAACTGGACGTCTAAAAAAGTCCACAAACTCAACCAAAACGCAACCAAATTCCAGATAAATATGAACAACAATTATCGACTAATTTCAATCAAACAAATCGAACCAAAAGGGAACAGAAAAGAAAGCTCACCACATTGGCCTTGATTCTTGACGGCGGCGACGGCGCCCTTCTCCCTCCAATCGACGGACTCGGGCAACGCCTCGCCGGCGCGAAACAAATAGCGATCGCTCCTCTTCCCGTTGAGGCTCCGCCTAGGGTGCGCATGCATCTTGGCGCCCAAATACATGGATCGGAACTCGTCGTTGGTCAAATCGGCGAACTTGTTGAGGCCGAGCTTGTAGGTGGCCTGGTCTCCGGCGGCGTTGTGGTCGTCGATGAAGCGGAGATTGTCCTTGAAGATCTGGAAGCGCCTCTCCTTCTCCCCGAGGGCGTTGTAGTTCTTGTGGTGCTTCACCAGCCAGGACTCGTACATGTGGTGGAGCTCGGCGTCCGATCTCGCCGGCGACGGGGTGGCGAGGTGGTGGTCCTCGTCGTAGCGGATGATCGACATGTCGAGGGCGGAGACGAGAGGGGCCAGGACCAGGAGGAGGCCGAGCAGGAGATTTCGAGTCGCCATGGTTGAGAATCAGAGAGAGAGAGAGATTGGAGAAAAAGTGGGGAGAGGGAGAGCGAAAGGGGAGATATTTATAATTGAATGGGGGAAGGGATTAGCAATTAGGTGAGAATTATTGTGATAGGCTGTATTTGTGGAGCCTGAGTCGGAGAAGAAAAGCCTAAAACTAACGAACCAATTTTATAATCATCAGGAACACAGCAAGTCGATTACAATTACTGGTTTTATCAAGGAAATCTGCATCTATCTTTTGAAGAATCTTTTCTCTATCATAATTATTCAATCCCAATTTTGTTTTCGGATTGTAAACTATTTTTTTTTTTAAATCTTTTCTGATTGTAAACTAAGCTCGTTATTTTTTAAAATCTTTTTTTAGTAAGAAAGGAGGGTCTATCTCATCTATCTATAATTCTATATTCTTTAATCTTTATTATATACAATGTTAATTCTGGACCCATCACATGTTAATAAATTTAATTTAGAAAATAAATTTTAAAGCTTTTCATATTTATATTAATTGTTTATCATCTATCTTTTTTTTTAATTTCTATCTTTTCTACGTAATAATCTATCGTTTTCAACAACTTGCTTAGACATCATACTATATACTACAACAGATTAAAAATAATATTTAGCAAAACAAGTGTCAACTTCTCATTAGACCGAATCAACCTTCTTTATTAAAATAATTTAATTTGTTTAATTGGTTGAAATTTCATTGTAGGCTCCATATTAGAACTTTTCTTATCTACTAATTTCCATTTTAATTTATCTAAAAAAAATTAAACTTTAAAATTTATACATAGTATTTCTCAAAAAATTCTTATCGGCTAATTTCAATCAATCTTAATACTTTATAAAATGGTTCCCTATAACACGATAATTAAAATAATAATATGAAAAAATATTTGTCAACTCAATTAAAGTCATAATTAAAATTACAATCCATAAACATGAAAATAAATCCTACAAACCTTAAGAGCATTCAATCCGAAAACAAAATCTTTGCCATATTTTCTATCAATATTTTCTTATCCCATAAATTTAGTGCCTTCAAGGCACGAGACTAATACTAGTTCATTTTTATAATCATAATCTTTGCCATATTTTCTATCAATACTTTCTTATCCCATAAATTTATAATTTAACTAAGAAATTTCTTAAAATATATTTGAGAAATATTTAAAAACTATATAAACTAAATTTGTGTTATAATGTTCATTTAATAATTGTATTGATCTATAACTCTACTATTATTAAATAGAATATAATTTTATAAGATCTATTAAAATATTCATTTTATTTAAAAAAATATTATTACTGATAAAAATCTATTTTACTATAAGATTTATGTAAATAAGTCATGATTAACTTAATTTTCACTTCTAAAAATACAAAAAATTTGATTCCTATCATCATATAAAACTTTTATTAATTATGAAAAATATATGTTGATAAAATATTTCAATTGGGATTTCATATCATATCACATATGAATTTTCTAATTAATCAAATATATTTTGGAATAAATGATAGTATTTTATCTATTATTTTTATTTAAGTCATATCATTTACATTTTAAATTTATATTTATTCTTAATATCAAATCACGATTTTAAATCGATAAAATATTGTAACAATTTCTGATTAAAAAAAGATGATATCAATACTTAATTCCTAATAATACTATTATGCATTCTTTTATTAAATAAATAATACGTCAAAAAATGTTATTGATCGTGTCTCCTAATAATAATATTATGCATTCTTTTATTATCTAAATAATACGGCAAAAAAATATTATTGATCGTTATCCGTATAGAGTACGGGCCATAATCTATTTTTTTTTAATAAAAGAAGAGTTATTACATATGGTCACTCATCCAAGTGTCAATCTCCATGATCGACATTAAACCATCAAGAGGATTATCAAAGAGAATAAAATCACCAATACATCATTCACCTATCCTAGTCATCCAATCCACAAATTCGTTAGGGCAGAAGATATGTGTAGACCCCCCTACTTGTACGTTTTTTTCCCAAGAGACTCCTGATGTCTCTCAAATTGATGGTGTTTTATAGGTTATTTTCCCTTGTAAATATATGTCTTTTGTTCCTTTTCTTGTGTGTTTTGTCCCTTTTTAGCTTGGATTCCGATTTTCTATGAAATTCGGAGACTATGCGAATTTTGTGCATTTTGTAGGTGTTTTTGGTATGATTCGAGGATGTTTTGAAGGAGACCCGAAGAAGGATCAAGGCACAAGTCAAGGAGCGGAAGAGCGGAGCGACCCATGAAGAGAAGCATAAGAAGAGCCAAGAATAAGAGGTGGTTAGAGACTAGGACCGAGTTCCAGAGACGTCGGGACCGAGATCGAGCTATGGACCTCGGACCGAAGTGCCAGCACATTGGGCCCGACTTGGCTCCGTGTTGGTCCGAGTCGGACGGACAAGGATTGAGCTCCAAGGCAAACAAATGCGATCTACCACTTTTGCCCCTCTTCTATTTTAGGCATTCTTAGCTTCTAATTAGAGAAAGGAGGACAACTATCCACACACACAACACTAATCACCTCTCAAAGACTCTAGGGAGACTTGGAGAGCAAGGAGAAGGAGAAGAGAGGGAGAAGAGGAGAAATCGGTGGAGGAGAAGGATAGATCTAGGGAGAATTAGTGAGTTTGTCTTTGATTTGCTTTGTAATTGTGGATTTGGATTGGAATTTAAGGATTTCCTTTGCTTGGTGAATGAAATTTGGATTTGATTTGTGTTTGATGATTGAGATTGGTTTACTTTGTGTTTGATTGCTTTTTACTCTAACCTTATGGAGTAGATTTCATTGATCTTGGGCTATGGGGGAAACCTCTAGCTAGATTGGGTTTGAACCCCCAATTCCATAGCCTTGAGTGCTTGATCTAGGAACCCACTCTACATAGAGCTACAATTCCTTGTGGAAGCAAGGGATCAAGGGCTTGTGATTGGCAAGAGTAAACGGAAGTGATCAATTGCCCATCACTTGACCTTGCATCGAAAGGGAGGTCAAATTCCCTATGGGTCGATGTGTAGAAGTGGCGGGAACGAGGCGAACAACCTCGATCCTATGAGGATCAACACTTATTGCTTGAATTGGGGTGGAATAACCCACATCTACTAGAGAAGGAACCCAAAAACCCGAGATCTATCTCTCCAATTTGCAGTTCGACTTACCTAGTGACCTCGGGCCCGACTTAGCTAGTGTCGGTCCCGGCCTTTTTCTCGTCGATCCACCTCGGGCCCGAAGTGACCAGTTTCGGTCCCGAGCGATTTCTCCCGTTTTCCTTTGTTTTAGCTTTTCTTTCCCTTTTTCAAGTCTTTTAGGTACACCAAACAACAGAACTCCCGAATGTTCGACACCCAACCTTGTGGTACTACGAGTCGATTTATAAATTGTATTTTGAGACCCTCGCAATCCGAACTGATCAACTCCTATACTTAAAAATGTTCTATTAAACACCTCTACTTAAAAAAAATTCCTATTAAATACCCCCATGCTGATGTGGATGACGCGTATGGCTCACACCTTGTTTATGCGATTGGATATTAAAAAATAGATAAAGTGAATTTGTTTGAAGGATGACAATTTATACACCAACACATAAAAATTTTATTGAGCACAATCACCCCCTTTAATAAAACCAACAGATTAAAAGTAACAATAGTAATTTCTTAAAACCTTTTCTTTTTCTGATTCTCACATATAAAAAAGGGAAGAAAAAAAGGAAATTAAATGGGGATCGAGTTGTGCCCTTGTGCTAATTAACGTAGTTGGCTGAGTATCATCGCCGACCACCACTGTCAAGTACCATCGCCGACCGCCACCATCCATTGACATTGTGTTAGAGGGGAGACGGACCCAATTGTCAAGCCCAACTCACAAGCCCATGGGGTTCCATCCCAAAACCAATTGGCAATAGGAGGAGTAACCCATGTAATTGTAAGCGAGCTTGGTTTCCCACCAATTCTCGATGTGGGAAGCACAATTGCAACCCTAACAATCTCCCCCTCAATTGTGAATCCCTCACAACCGATAACGGCGAACCCTCCCGGTCCCTAAGCCGAACCATCGGCTCTGATACCACTTGTTAGAGGGGAGACGGGCCCAATTGTCAAGCCCAACTCACAAGCCCATGGGGTTCCATCCCCAAACCAATTGGCAATAGGAGGAGTAACCCATGTACTTATAAGCGAGCTTGGTTTCCCACCAATTCTCGATGTGGGAAGCACAATTGCAACCCTAACACATTGCCACCGCCCATCGATGTTGCCACTGCTATCGACGCCGACATCGTCGACCGGCGACGTCCAGGGATGGTGTTGTTCGAATGAAGAGATGGAGAAGTCTCTATTCCTCTAATGGTGGAACTCGATTTGGGACAATTTGAGACCCAAAAATAAGGGGTTTTGATAGGTTTCGTGGTGAAGAATATAGATATAGGCTCAATTTGAGGATTGGGTTAAGGGACTGAGAGAAATCATTTGACTTAGAAATTAGGGTTTTTTACTTTGCTCGATAACTAAGGATGGTATATGAGGCAGGAGCGGTGTTGTGTAAAACACAATATACGTGGAAGGCAATGGCGACGATCTGAGTGGGTGGATAGTTGGTGTTGCGGGTCTGCAGCCTCGTCGGAAGCAGTGGAGGAGGGAGAAAGTGTGGAACAACGAGTGAGACATACATACGAGAAGAACCCTGGTGAGAAAGTAGTGTTGCTCGTGAAGATGACTCCACTTGGTGTGAAAAGATCCGGAGGTAGCGGTGGCGGTGGGTCGAAGGCTGCCATTGTTGGGTGACTATCTCATCTCTTCTTTCTTCTTCATCGATATTTTGGTCAACATGTTTCTTTTATTTTCTTTTATAATTGTAATTAATAGCTTGTAACTTCGTTTTCATTTGTAGGTTGTAACAGATTAATTAATTGATTAGTATAGTTTTTTTCTTAAAATTAATTTCTTAAAATAAATTCTCTTAGTTTTTTACTGTAAACAAAAAAATGAGGTTTAATAGAATTTTTTACTATTATTATATTTTTTTACTAAAACAGGTAAAAATTATATATGTGGCATGATGTTGGCACTTACGTTGCTCCCATGTGGCATAATATGCATCCAACTCAGCGCGAGTGAATTACACTCTAAGGACTCCCGGCCTATAAGTGCTCTATAGAATAAATTTCGTTTAGTTGAGGGGTCTAATAGAACATTTTAAAGTACGGGGGGCTGATAGGAAAAAACGTTCAAGTACGGGGGTCTGTTGATGTATTCTGCCAATTCATTAGCAGACCTAGAAATGTGCCTCACTCTCATGTCCCAATCAGAATAGAAAATTAGCTCCCTACACTTGGAAATAAGGCTCCAATGTAGGTTAGGGGCAGGATCCTCCACAGTAACGACCTTAATAACCTACAAAGCATCAAGTTCAATCTCAAACTTTTCAATGCCCATTTGTTTAGCAATTTCCAGCCCTTGAAAAGACCAATTGCTTAAGCAACAAACGTAGAACATGCAACTAGCCTTCGATCTTCAAGGTACCGAATTCAATTTGAGCCACCCTTGAAGATGGCGTTGCCAGCAGGATAAAGCATCACCACCAAAGAATCCAATGCTCCTACAATTTTCATAAATGTTTGTATACTCCTTGGCCCTCTCGATAATGAATTCATACCGGTTCCCACCAAAGTCAGCCGACCCATTGAAGATCCTGGCATTTCGCCACTTCCAGATCCATCAAATGCCATATGCAAAGGTAGTCGGCCAGATTCCATTACGCGAGAGGTTGTTGGCGATCCAATGGTGAAGATCGCTATTGAAGAAATCCTCGCGTTGTCTATCGATTAGAAACTCTTGTCACATATCCCTAGCAGTCGGGAAATCTCTCAAAATGTGAAGCTTGGTCTTTTGGGCATTGATGCAAACCGAGCACAAGTCGTCATTGTAGAGATGACACCTTCTTCTATTAGCACTAGACAGGATGGCATCGTGGGCAGACAACCAAAGAAATTTCCTGACTCTTTCAACAACCTTGGTGCTCCATATAGTCTTCCAGATTCTATCAACTTCCAAATCCTCATGTCTGCATATGATATCCAAAGCCGAATGAATGGAGAATTGGCCTGAATCATTCCCATTTTAGTAGAATTTGTCGTCAGTTTCTTCAACAACCACCTTCAGTTTGGCAATTTGGAGCAAAATCTCAACAGGAAGCAGATGAGAGGAGTTGTTCCAACACCAGTTGTCTTGATCCCAGTATTCAGCAATAGTCTTGCCAATTTTTTCCTTATTCACATCACCAATAGCCAGATCAATCAACGGTTTTGATGTAACCCAAGAATGATCCCAAAATAAAGTTTTGGTCCCATCACCGATCCTTGTACGAACCCCCTGAAGTAGAGAAGATTTGGATTTAACCACACCAGCCCATAAGTTCGAGGCCCCAACACGTTTTTTGAACATATCACGATCCCTTCTTCCATTATAGTACTTTCCCTTAGCAATCCTAGCCCACAGAGAATCATCTTCAGTCATAAGCCTCCAACCCATCTTATTCATGAAGGCAGAGTTGGCTTGTCTCATACTTCTCATCTCTAATCCCCCCGAATTCTTCAGCTTTTTCAGAGTTTCCCAATTCAGCAGGTGAATTCTTATTTTTTCTTCTGTCGAGCCCCACACAAAAGATCTAGTTTTCTTTTCAATAGCATCACATATATGGAGTGGGAGATGTGTTGTTTGCATATAGTAATATGGGATACTCTCGATAGCAGATTTGGCAAGAGTGACGCGCCCAACCATCGAAAGAACCCTGGCTTTCCAGCCTATAAGTTTCCCGGTGATCCGGTCGGTTACATGTTTGAAGGTCACCTTTGAAACCTTTTGTTTCGACATAGGCACGCCCAATTAAATTCCAAGCTCCTCTATATAATGAATACCACCAGCCTGGCTTATATCATAGACAAGATCAGCAGGAGTCTATTAGAGAAGCATACCTTAGATTTCTGAAAATTGATCTTAGCCCTTGAGGCTTCACAAAATTTCTAGAGGCAGTACTTCATAGTTGACATCTGCTCAGTTGAAGCTTTTCCAAACAATATAAGGTCGTCAACAAAAAGTGATGTGACAGATCAAGACCTCCATCAGACAGCCTTATTGTTTTCCAAGCATCGGCTAAAACCGCCTCTTCAATGATATGGTCATGCCGCTTCATATACAAGACAAAGAGATAAGGCGAGATCGGGTCTCCTTGGCGGACACCCCGACTCGGAGAAAAACTATCACCGAGAACACCATTCCATAACATCTTCATCGAGCAAGAAGACACGCAATCCATGATAATGTCAATCAGTTTGCTAGGTATTCGGACTTCCAGTAGAGTATCCTGAAGAAAAGACCATCTCAGTCGGACGTAAGCTTTCTCCAAGTCTATCTTGACCACCATGAAAGGATCGCCAATTCTGGCTCTCATCGAATGGATGACTTTGGGTAATAACAGTGTTGCCCAATATTTGTTTTCCAGGGACAAAACTAGATTGGGCGGGAGCCAAAATTATCTTCATAATCGGCTTTAGTCTAGCAGCCAACGCTTTCGTAACAATCTTGAAAGCGACATTGCAAAGACTAATAGGTCAGAGTTGGTTAGGTGTCTCCGAGTTCTCAGCCTTAGGAATAAGGACAAGTCGAGTTTCATTCATTGAGGAAGGGACCCCACTCCCATCAAGAATGCTCAGAGCGGCAGCTTCCACTTCTTCCCGAACACAATTCCAATTCCTCTGAGTGTTCTAAAAAATGCTAGGCAGCCCCTAGGCGGAGAAGGGCCGCCTTGTTAGTATTTTAGTGTCATCAATCGTTGATCCCTGAGGAATCTGTGATGGTTCCTGAGGGATCAATGGTCTTTTAGTGTTATCGGGGTTCATGACGACTTTTTGAGGTTCCATTTAGTTTATCACAAGTTTGGGGGTATGGAGTATACGCTTGTGTGAGTATATTTGGGATCTAGTGGGAGATATTAAGGATATATTACTCTGAGATGTCCCTCTGGGATCAGTGGTTGAAAGAACAATAGTTCTGGTTGATTGTTACCTACGGGATCAACAGTTTAATGGTTTGAATTTTGATCACGTGGATTAACTACATATATAACCGTGGGATAACCACTCTTGTAACTTCCTTTATGACTGGTTTCTGATGGGCCAAGTGTCTCTCTAGGCAGAGAGCCGTTGGTGGGAAAGGATCAACGGTAACCGCTGGTAACCGCCCTTATAACCGCCCATAACTTGTAGAAACTGCTCCCTAGGCTTTCCTACGCCCTATATAAGGCTAAAGGAAGATGAAGTCAGGCAGGTTATGTAATATTCGCAAAGTTTATAAAATGGATCATGAAATTCTCCTTAGTTTTATGACTCAATTTTGTCTTTGGAACGACAAGAGAAAGGGCAATGGTCACCCGATTAACCGAATAGCGTTGGATAACGCTAAACGGACACCTTAACTTAAAAAATTCATAAAACCTTCATTAGAGCTCGGAATTGAGTAATTCCAAAGCCTGATGGTAGATAAAGGAGTCTAGTTTCATTCCTCAAAATTTGAGGCAATTCCCATAATTATCCAAAACGTTATGCCAATTTTACCGAAACGTTGCCCAGTCCCCAGAAGGCAGCGACCGCCGCCAAAATGGCAGCGACCGCCGCCTTGCTGCAGATGCAAGTGGCCCGACGGGACGTTTTCCTTGTGGGCGCCGGGGTTTTGGGAGCTGTTGTAGTTTTGCTTGGAGCTTTATCCTAACACCTCTTGGCAATGTCAACTTTGGATTGTCAACCCCTTTTGGCTTGTTAGGCTAGAAGTCCACTCTCTCTTTTGGATTGTTATGGAGGTTGAACACTATAAATAGGGGTTGAAGATGATGGATTAAGGCATCAAAATCTCTCGTCTCTTCCTTTGAAACCTCTTCCATTACAAAGTTAAAGTGTTCTTCTTGCTACTGTTGGCAAAAGTTCGTCGAAAGGTGGCCGGAGCTGATCGGAGGAAGCTTGCAAAATCACGCCGTCGACACACATACGGGCAGCGACCGCCGCCAAGGGGGCAGCGCCCGCCGCCAGCATCCTAGCTTGTGTTTTGTCCCGGGCCGTTGCCTAGCCGTTGCTCGGGCCGTGCCTTGCCTTAGGCCTTGTCTAGGGCCTTGCTAGCCTCGACTCCACGCCTCGATTAGCGTTTTTAAAAACGTCTTAAGGCAAGTGGATGGTTCTTCGTTTTCTTACTCGATAATCGTGAAATTGCTTTCCGTTATCAAAATAATCGTTGGGAACAAACTTGTTTGCTAATAATTTGATTAGGATTATTATGCTTAGAGATAATGACCATTGTTTAGTATTATTATCGAATGCTAGACTTGGACTTAGGTCTCCGATGATGTGTGGCCTTTGATTGTTTCAAGTCTCTTTTCGAGACATTGCTCTGGATTAGCTTAAGATAGGGATTGTCGGTTTAGTGATCCGCTGTCTCTTTATAACGTATTAGGAGGTATATTTAGCTATCGGCTCCTGATACTGGGTCATGACTCTGCCTTTCTCCGAATAGAGAGGCTAACACTCTTGCAAAGTGTTGAGGACTATGTTCCTTACTTTGGCTCGTCCCTCATTAGGGCTTGCCTATCTCTAAAAGTCACTAAGTGAAGTGCTTTGATTTATAACTAATGAAAGATTAGTGCTTCGTGCATAGTAATCACTGAATGCGGGGTGATTAGTTCAACTTGGAAAATCACTCCGGGTCCACATTATTGACAATCGCCTATCCAATCTGAATGCATAACTCGAGTTGTTAAAATGCCTATAAAATGGCAAGATGGGTTCAGGTGTATAAGCGTCCTAGTGGCCACCTCCCTGTCGGCATCGTCGAGTTATGATGAGGTTGATACGATTCGATATATGTTGGATGCTTTTTCAAAATCTCAAATGTTTAAGTTCCCAACGAATCGATAAACACATTTCCTTTCTTAGGCGTTATCTTCTAATAACGTCCTATTCCCGAGGGAGTTATATCTTCTCTCATTACCCTTCGTACACCGTGCCAAGCACTTAAACCTCTCGATCAGACTGCTGTTTTGCTATCGTCATGATGAACCTCGACTAACGTGCACCTACGAGTCATCATATGGCTAAGGATTGCCGTTATGTGCGACCTTTCTCAGAACCGAAACATTACTCTCCCACTTGTTTAGTCTCGTGTTAGACTAACATCCCTTCTTTCTTTCCGAACTTTGTTGGCTGGTATTCCTTGCTTTTATGGGGATATCAGATAGGAAAGGGAAGGCCATCCAGGAGTAACCGAAGACCTACGATGGAAGGAAGGAAGGAAGGACGAAAAGAAGGAAGGACGAAAAGAAGGAAGCAAGACGTCTTCAAATATTTTGTCTACTTTATGGTTTCCACTCGCTTTCGTCTCTACCCGAGACTTGTATATTCCGTTGCAAACTTCTTACTCTTGTATTACTAAACAACTTAAGGCGTATGAGCCTTTGTAACCGAATCCAGCTTTTGTTATAAAATATGGTTTGGTTTTGTTATTCTCGTGTTATGATACTCAAGCCTTAAACGGCTTAGGACCGTGAAATCCGAGGTCGTTGGCGGTAATACCCTTATGCTTGTGAAATTGGGGTGTTACAGTTGTGGTATCAGAGCTAAAGGTTTTCTTTTCCAAATTTGAAAATATTTTTAATGTTTTTGGAACCGAGATTTTTTTTCCAAGGACTAATACCGATTTGGATATTGGTATTAAAGGATTCCTTTCTCATTATCAAAGATTTTTAAAAATAAATTTTTTCCTTCCGAGGGTTTCTTGTAACAGACCTCAAGAGAGTAAGAGACCACCGTTTTACACATCGGTTTCTCGTAACAGACCTCGAGAACCGAATATTTCTTCAAACCTTCTCGTAATAGAACTCGAGTAGTGAATTTATGTTTTCCCTAAATATACTTCCTTGACATCATCTTCATAGACTTGCACTGATGTATCTAACCTTCTATTCCTTTACAGGAAGATGTGTTATGATCGCCAGATTGCACCTTACCAGACTTGCAACATCGTCAGAGATGTGGTGCCTTCCGAAGAAGGGCTTGCCGAGTGGCCAACCTGGGATGAGCCTCTACAACCGGCTAGGTTGGAAGAGCCCGAGGTTATACACCCGACGGTCTGGTATGAGGACATGGGTTATACACAGTCTGAGATGGAAGAGTTTGATCTCGGGAACACTGACAGTTCCAACGAAGGAGAGTCACCTGATGGTCAGTATTCCTGATCGGTTTGGATGAGGAGGATCCCGAAGAAGACCCCAAGGAGGATCCCGAAGTGGTTGTGGACGAAATGGAGTACACGCCAATGCCTGTTAGAAGGTATCCGACTAGGTACTCGAGTTTCGACTATGAGCCTATCTGCTACCGTCCCAATGTTCCGGACCTCAACCGGACTCCTCCGCCGAGTCCTCCTCCTTCGAGTATGTTTGAGGCATTAGGAGACTATGTGGATCAATGCTTTGCTCAAGAGCACCCAGGAGAGCAGCGGGACACATCTATTCCTATCCCGCCTATAGACATCCAAGTGAGGATGGATAAACTCAGGCGGCATGATTCCGTCTGGCGTGCGACACGTCAGAATCGCCAGGAATCTCTTGCCATGTATGAAATATCAGCTATCAATGAGAGGAGGCGTATAGGGCTTCTTGACCATGATATCCAGCAGGCGGAATGGCTAATGGATGATGATAGGGATGAGGTGGACGCGAATGACTTCCGTCCAGGATTCCTTGACCGCTACTACTACCTGGCTTCAGCATCCTTCTAGTCGTAGTTAGGGTAGTGGAGTGCGTATCCCAAGGTGGCCCACTCTAGATGTAACCTGACTATCCAATTTTGTAGCATGGATAGTTAGGTCGGGGGTAAAGCTTTTTAGTCTTCTAGTTGTTGTACAGTTCCTCTGTAAATACAACCGAAGTTAACAATGTTTAATATAAATATTGTCTTTGTTTTCAAAAGACGTGTTCGTATGGCTTTGTCACACTTGTTATAACGGAAACAATTGTGAATCAATTATACAGATGGTAAACACTCGGAACACTACTAGGAATGACTGTAATGCCACTCCAGCTGGGGGTGACCGAGATGCTGCTACCTCCACTACAAAAAAAAACCGATTTAGCGACCACTAATGTGGTCGCGAAATCACTAAATCTGGACGCGATATGTACTTAGCGACCAGATCTTGGACGCAAAAAGTGGTCGCTAAAAGCTCGGTCGCGAAATGTAGCGACCTCAATTTAGCGACCACTTGGTCGCGAAATGTAGCGACCTCAATTTAGCGACCACTTGGTCGCAAAATTGAGCGTCCACAATTTAGCGACCACTTGGTTGCAAAATTGAGCGTCCACAATTTAGCGACCACCTGGTCGCTAAATACGCAGCCAAGACCTCGCGACCACTTGGCCGCAAATACACATGCCGTTTTGGCGTCCATTTAGACGCTAATTTGGCGACCACTTGGTCGCCAAATACATAAAAGGTATATGGCGTCCAAGTGGTCGCCAAATACATAAGAGGTATATTGCGTCCACTTGGTCGCCAAATACATTTAAAAATTATTTGTACATTTTATTTATATATTTATAATTATGAATTTATAGATAATAATTTGGCGACCACTTGATCGCCAAATACATAAGAGGTATTTGGCGTCCACTTGGTCGCCAAATACATTTAGAAATTATTTGTACATTTTATTTTTATATATATAATCCTGAATTTATATATGATAATTTACTGAAAATAAAAAGTGAATGTATATAATAAGATTTTTAATTATATTGATTAAAATTCAGTATATAATTACATAATTAACGTGCTTAAAATATTAATCTAATACTACGAATCAGTACAAGACGGTTGCTGGTTTGCAATGTATTGATCCATAAAGCATTGAAGAGTTTTAATCTGCTCAACTTGAACTTCGACTTGACTGGCTTGAGCTTCTCGGAGTACACCTTGCTAGCAGGGCTGGATTGCTTAAAAATATGTTGTCTGATCACAGTGGAACTAAGCAATTATATACAAAAAGGACAACGGTGCAAAACGAAGAACTTAACCTGGGACAAAACATGAATATTCAGCAAAATACATTATGACATTAAACAAATCAAGATCAATCTTTGAAGCCAAGTCACTAAGAAGAGTGCATAAGATCGTACAATACTATATTAAATCAGGAAAGGTATAAATTATGTGATGTTTATAAGTAAAAAGGAATCAGGAGATGTATAATTAATTAATTAAGCAAAGGTTCTTTGTGGCTATTGATAAATGTAGAATACTATATTAAATCAAACCATATTTCACTCCTGCAAGCTACGTGATCTGCATATATGCTAACAATTCTTGGACAGCAAATGAATTTTATATGCAATACAAACGACAGAGGACAGATCCAAGCAAACAAAGATGAGATATGAACAAGTGTGAGATACAAACCAGATGTGCCCCGTCCACCTCCATCCTCTAGCTCCAGACTAGTAAAGTTCTTTGAAAAAGCCTGTTGAGAAAAAAAGAAATAAATTTTTATGATCGTAAAGTTTACTTTAGCAGCAAATTCCATGTGTCCACACCTTTTATAGTATATTAATAGTTGGCAGAGGTATAAAAGTTATAGCAGAAAATAAGAGGTACCCCATAATGATTTCTGGCATGCATAATAACCCGAGGAAGAACTACACGCGTTACCATCCGCCCCAGTCTTTCATCCATAGCTTGTCGTGTAACCTAAAAACGCAACCTATAAAGCAATTGGCAACACCCTTTGGTCATAAGAAACAATGAACAGATGTACAAGTGATAAGAAACTTGATTTACCCATAACTGATAAATGAGAACAATGAAAAAGAATAAGCAAAGATCAACAGAACCTTCTACATATTCATGAGGAAGCTCGACACCGCCATCTTGTCCACAAGCCGAGTATCCACTCAACCGCAAGTTCCCTCTGACAGGTTCTACAGCCAGGGCTCTTTTAAACCAATCAGCTGTTTGTCCCAAGGCCTGCAGCAATTTCCAATTCAAGAGTCACACAGGCTTGATTTCGTAATGGCATAATATAAGGAAGGTTTTATGATGCCTGTCCACATTGTAAGAGCATTGATGACCCCGGTTAACAAATGCAAAATAGCATCAAATTAAGTAAAATAACTTGATTCTTTTACTGCTTGGCCAAAAAAAGGTCCTTATCCATAAAATGACTTGTGAGTCCACTACAAAGACATTAAAATCCTTACTTAACTAACCAAAATGGGTGGTATGAGAAATTGCACACATAGTGTACTAAGAACTTATAATGGGCAAAACAGATAAATTGGAAATTGATCAATTGGGATTAGAGATGCAACCTTATGGAGTCAATGCCTTTTATCTTTCCTATATATGTCACCCAGAGTGCAATTATAGAACTCTTGGGAGTCATCAGCCTGTTATCCCCGGCGTACCCTAGCAATCACCATAAGCTGGAGGGTTACTCTGAGGATTGCATAAAGGGATGCCAGAATTGGCAGTCACTGGAGGCTCCCCAAGCTGCCTCAGCCAAAATCAAAATAAATCCTCATTGGTAATGGGCTTATTTCTGCAAGTGCTAAGTAAAACAACCATCTTTACCTTAACAATGTCACCAGCATTATGACAATCTCTATCTGGTGTTATTCTACCATAAAGAGTTCAAAATAGCGTATCAGAATCATATATCAAAGGACTGCACAGAATAGAAGAGTTCAAAATGAGCAGAAAACTCAGCAACTTGTTTTCAGGGCTCAACAGTGTATCAGAATGATATAATGAGTTAGCAAAAAGCATTAAACAGTATGTAGAGCATGCAAACTTTGAAGATGAAATTCGACCCCCAAAGTTAGTAATAGTGTAAGCAAAACAGAAAATTATGAGGCCAAAGCAGATGAACAATTGAGCATGAATTATTACAGATAAAGTTTACATTTTAGCCTTTCCTCTTGCTGAGGAGGAGGAGCAAGACTTCACTACTGAAGCAAAATAGCGGCTGTACTCCTATTGGATAAATTAGTAACCCTAAACCCGGGAAGAAGATAAAGACGCGTACGAACACAAGAAGGGAACTATATGAGAACAAATTGAGCTTTTTGCTGAAGTATAATCAATCAAATAGAGCATCAGATTCAAACTTTAAGACAAAAAAAAAGGGCAAGATGATTACACCTCCAAAAGAGTATTCGGAATCGAGAGGAAACTTCTGCTTGGCGTGAATTAGCCGATTTCCACGCGTAAAAAAAATCCAGATCTGGAGACCTGAAAAACTACCAAGGAACAGACAATCAAAAGATAGCACACAAACGAGCAGAAAACGACCTAAACACACAAAATGAGTTGATTTCCACTACACAATAGCAAGAAGGCAAAATCACCATTGTTGGTTCAGAGTAAGAGAGTACCATAAGAGTCAGAACGAAGTGGCGACAATGTTTGAACCAGAACCCAAGGCGAGGACCAAAGACAGCGCAAACGAGAAATCGCCTTCGCTGAGGCAGTTGCGTGGCAGATGCAGATACGGTGGCGGAGGCGGTGGCGTGGCGGAGGCGGTGTAGGGCGAAACGATCGACAGAGAATCAGCGAAGGCAGAAGCGGTGCAAGCGTGGAGAATAAGCGAAGAAATAAAAATGAGTTGCTTCCGTGCGAAATATTGAACCTAGATATTAAAAAGCGAAATACGAAAAACATTGGCGACCATATGGACGCTAATTTGGCGACCATATGGTCGCCACATAAGAAAGTGCGGGAATTCAATTTTTCCAGTAATTGGCGACCATACGGACGCGCAATCGGCGACCATATGGTCGCCAAACAAAAAATTTGCGGGAATTCAATTTTTTTTGGTGATCGGCGACTATTTTGGTCGCCAATTGTGCGTCCATATGGTCGCTAACCAAAAAATTAGTACGAAAATGTACAGAGAGCGGCAACTAAATTTTTTCATTAGTGACTTATAGTTTAATGAAAGTTGTAATTTTATTTCGTCTAATTCGTAGTTAGCAATATATGAGAAAAAATTGTAATAATTATGATCAATTCAAATATATATATAAAAGTTCAAGAGTTGGTGAAATCATTATTATTGATTCATCATTGTTAATGAAAAGCTAGAAGATTTAATTTGTCAAATGTCTATAAAGGATAAGAATGTTAAACAAGTTGATTAATATCTTCTTTACACAAAAAGAGTATCATTCTGATCATCAACGTCCACATAAAGAGTATCATCAGTGTCTTCTTCATCTCTCAAGCTCCTCTTCTGCAATTTTACTACACGTCTCTTCATCTGCATCAACGTCCATATAAAGAGTACCATCCGGGTCATGTAATGGACCAAATTGATCAGTATCATCCTGATCATCAATAATACGCGGAATTGAGGAATCTTGTTGAAATGCATCATGAACGTCATCTGACCGGAGCGAAGTGCTCTCGTTCGGCTCTACGCCTTCTGCAGACTAGAAACGTCACTTCACTTTAGATACAACTATCCAATCAACGTCTACACGCCTCACCTATTCGAGGAAATACACTTGAGTGGCTTAATAGACTTACTTTGTATAAGCTCAACTTCCTCACAATTCATGAGTATGTATATTTGGATCAAATTAATGGTATTCCTTCTCTGTAAGCGATCATCGAATAGCTTTACCCAATTTTCTACCAGGAAATGTGAAAATAGACAAATCGGTTGGATCAACCCCAATAGGAAGTTCACAACTTACGTTACGAGTGACATCAATTTGATTAATTGCGACGTGCGAATTAAAATAATGTATAAGAGCAAAAAGTAGACGTCTCTTGAACTAGATATGCACCACATATTGAACCCTCCATACGAGGTTTGTTACTAACTATGTTCTTCAACCTCCGTAAGAACTTGTAAATTCAGAAATACTTGAATAAAGTAAGATCAAGCTCGATGGGCCTAGGCATGTTCAACTTAGTATAATTGGCGACAACTTGGTCGCTAATATTTGCGACCACTTGGTAGCCAAATCTCAACATGGTATTTAGTAACCACTTGGTCGCTAATTTTTGCGAACAAATCTCTACATGGTATTTGTCGACCACTTGGTCGCCAATTTTTGCGACCACTTGGTAGCCAAATCTCTACATGGTAGTTGGCGACCACTTGGTCGCTATTTTTTGCGACCACTTGGTAGACAAATCTCTACATTGTATTTGTCGATCACTTGGTCGCCAATTTTTGCTACCACTTGGTAGCCAAATCTCTACATGGTATTTGGCGACTACGTGGTCGCTAATTTTTGCGACCACTTGGTAGCCAAATCTCTACATGGTATTTGGCGACCAAGTGGTCGCCAATTTTTGCGACCATTTGGTCGCTAAGTTTGGCGGTAAAATTCCCCGCTTATTTTTTGCGACCAAATGTGTTGTCGTCGCGAATTTAGCGACGACCTGGTCGCTAAATTTTTTTTCTTTTTTTTTCTTTTGATTTAGCGACCACATGGTCGCTATTTTGCGACCATAAAACGTGGACGCTAAATTTTGGACTCCAAATCGCCTGAATGGTGTAGTGCTCGGAAGTCAGGGGAAATGCATGAGGTAATGCCGCACCACCGACTATGATCTTAGATGAAGCTACGATGACCATCTTTCGCAACATGGTCAGTCAGCTAGTAAGAGAGGCAATACCACCTGTGACTCCGGGCCAAGTTGACCCAACAGAAACTGTTCTCGCTGGGAACCCAAGAGTCGCTAAAGGCTCAGAGCGTGATGGGGGGTCTGACTATGCTAAGGCATTGAAGACTTTCCTATCACTAAGGCCTGAAACATTTGGAGGTGCTGGAGAGCCTTCAAGTGCCTACCACTGGTTTTCCAACATGGAGAAACTTTTAAGGAATGTGCATTGCTCGGAAGCAGAAAAAGTGCATATTGCCGCCATCCAGCTGAGAGATGAGGCAAACGACTGGTGGGAAACATCTGGGCTTGCTGAACATCCTGATCTGACTTGTGATATGTTCAAAAGTAAGATGTTGAGGCGTTTCTTCTCACCTGCTATGCTTGAAGAGAAGAAAGATGAGTTGTACAACCCTCAGGTGAAAGGACTCAGTGTCCTGGATAGGGCAAAGAAATTCAACCAACTGCTGAGATACGCTGGCTCCGAATTCACCACCGAGGAGCAAAAGATCCGACGTTTCCATATGTGGATGAGTGATGACATCAAGCCTTGGATGATGAATCGCGTTTTCTCAACCCTTGAAGAGTATGTCGACCATGCTTACAGTATGGAAGTCACTCTGAATGGGGTTTCCCAGAAGAAACCTGGTGACGGGAAGTTTTATTTACCGGGTAATGGAGGCTTCAAACGACCTGCTTCACCTATGAAGTCGGGTTGGCCAAAGAAAGGGAAGTTATTGTCTTCTGTGACTACTTCCTCAAGAGGGTCTGAACGCACTAAGGGTCCGCTGGTGTGCTACAATTGCGGTGAACCCAGGCACGTCAATCGAAAATGCACGAAACCCAAGAAGACATGCTTCGGTTGTGGGAAGGAGGGTCATGTCCGGACCTACTGCCAGCAAATCAAGGGTGGTCCCGGGCAATCTAAGGCCTCTTCCGTCTCACAGAGCAATCAGGCACCAGCAAAGTCGACAACGTCTGCTTTGATTCAGTCGACGGCTCAGAATAAGGGCAAAGGGCCAGCTGCTGCTCCGAGTCAGGGCCAACGCCTGTATGAGATGCGTGCGACTGATGAACCGGAAGCTCCCATCTGTCAAGGTACCCTATACGTTCGCTCCACTGCTGCTTTTCTGTTATTTGATTCCGGAGCATCGCATTCGTTTATATCTGAAAGCTGTGTAGAACTGCTAGATCTGAAATGCTTAGATATCTGCGAACCCTTCATAGTTAACCTTCCCAACGGGGATAAGATAGTCGGTACCAAGCAACTTACTAACTTTCCCATAGGCATTCAAGGCGGAAAATTTGTTTCCAACTTGATGTGCATCCCGATGTCGCCCTACGATATCATCCTAGGAAGGGATTAGTTATCACGACATGGGGCCGAGATTAATTTCAATACCCGAACAGTCACCATTATTTCCGGAGGGAAGCATGTGTGCAAGTTCAAGGGATCTCGAGACGAGGAGAATGGGAGTCTGATCAATGCAATGAAGGGTAGTCGACTTCTACACCAAGGTTGTGCTGGGTACTTGTGCTATCTGGAATCAACGGATAAGGAAGTGGTTGACATTCGCGAAATTCTCGTAGCATGTGAATTTCCCGATGTCTTCCCAAAGGAATTACCTTGACTTCCACCTCAACGTGATATGGAGTTCACTATCAGCCTAGAGCTAGGGACAGCTCCGATCTCTAAGGCCCCATACAGAATGGCACCTGTAGAGATGCAGGAACTTAAGAGTCAGCTTGAGGAATTGTTGCAAAAAGGTTTCATCAGACCGAGTGCATCACCTTGGGGAGCCCCTGTGCTATTCGTGAAAAAGAAGGATGGTACCTTTCGTTTGTGCATTGACTACCGAGAGTTGAACAAGGTCACCATTAAGAACAAGTATCCTCTTCCAAGGATTGATGACTTGTTGGATCAACTACGTGGTGCTAAGATATTTTCCAAGATGGATTTGAGGTCAGGTTATCACTAGTTAAGGATCCGCGATGAGGACATTATGAAGACGGCTTTCCGAACTCGTTATGGCCACTACGAGTTTGTAGTAATGCCATTCGGGTTGACGAGTGCCCTTGCAGTCTTCATGGACCTGATGCATCGATGTTTTCATGAGTATCTCGATCAGTTCGTTGTTGTCTTTATCGACGACATCCTGATCTACTCAAAAAGTCAGGAAGAACATGAGAAGCACCTAAGGATCGTCTTGCAGATCCTGAGACAGAATCAGTTGTACGCCAAGCTATCGAAGTGTGAGTTGTGGCTAAAGGAAGTTGCCTTCTTAGGGCACGTCATCAACAAAGACGGGGTGATGGTGGATCCCCAGAAAATTCAGGCAGTAGCTGAATGGCAACAACCTCGCAACGTCAAGGAAGTTCGAAGCTTCCTAGGATTGGCCGGGTACTACAGGAGGTTCGTGGAGGGATTCTCAAAGATTGCCCTGCCCATGACCAATTTACTTCGCAAGGCTCACAAGAAATTCGTTTGGGATGAGAAGTGTGAGGAAAGTTTTCAAGAGCTGAAGAAGTGCTTGACCCGCGCACCTGTGTTGACTCTACCGGATGGTCATGACGGTTATGTGGTATATAGTGACGCTTCTAAAATGGGTCTTGGTTGTGTGTTGATGCAAAACGGCAAGGTCATAGCCTATGCATCCCGCCAACTCAAGCCATACGAAGTCAACTATCCGACCCATGATCTTGAGTTAGCAGCTGTGGTTTTTGCTCTAAAGATATGGCGACATTATCTTTACAGCGTGAAGTGTCAGATCTTCACCGACCACAAGAGTTTGAAGTACGTCTTCACCCAAAAGGAACTCAATATGAGGCAAAGAAGATGGTTGGAGTTGATCAAGGACTACGACATTGAGCTACAGTACCACCCGGGTAAAGCTAATATTGTCGCGGATGCCTTGAGTCGGAAGTCTCCGCCAGAGAAGCTACTTGCAATGTTGACAGCTCAGCCGGCTTTACAACAAGACTTGGTCCGTGAAGGGATTGAAGTCTGGTTTGAAAGGCAACAGGACGGTTTGTGTACCTTGGAAATCCATTCCGACCTGTTGGACCACATAAAAGGAAAACAGCCAGAGGATGTCATGCTGATCAAAATCAGTGGAGAAGTTTTGATCGGAAAGGCACCGGGATTCATCATACAGGATGATGGATCGTTGTGGTTTAGGGACCGCATATGTGTGCCGGCAGTGGATGAACTCCGAAAGACTATCTTGAGGGAAGCACATTCATCTGCTTATTCGGTCCATCCTGGATCAAGTAAGATGTATAAGGACTTGCGAAGGAACTTTTGGTGGCCAGGCATGAAGCAAGATGTAGCTGAGTTTGCCTCAAAGTGCCTGGTGTGCCAGAAGGTCAAGATAGAACATAGGCGACCTGGAGGAATGTTGCAGTCTCTTCCCGTGCCGGAATGGAAATGGGAAGACATCGCCATGGACTTCGTAACCGGTTTGCCTAAAACTCAAGGGCAAAAGGATACAATCTAGGTGGTCGTGGATCGACTCACCAAGAGTGCCCATTTCATTGCCATCAAAATGAATTGGGGAGTCCAAAAGTTGGCCGAGGTTTTCATCCATGAAATCGTCCGTTTGCATGGAACTCCAAAGTCTATCGTCTCTGACCGGGACGACCGGTTCACGTCGAGGTTTTGGAAAGAATTGCACAACGCACTAGGGACTGAGCTAAGGTTCAGTACTGCTTTTCATCCTCAGACTGATGGGCAGTCTGAGAGGACAATCAAAACATTAGAGGACATGCTCCGAGCCTGCGTACTAGATCGCACAACAAGTTGGGATGTCAGCTTAAGTTTGATAGAATTCACATATAACAACAGTTGGCATGCTACTATCAAGATGGCTCCGTTTGAGGCTCTATACGGTCGTAAGTGTCGTTTGCCTATCTGTTGGGACGATAATGCGGATAAAATTCTTCTTGGACCAGAGTTGGTAGAACAAACCGCCGCCGACATCGCCCTCATTCGCCAAAGGATGTTGACTGCTCAGAGTCGACAAAAGTCCTACACTGACTTGAAGAGACGGGACGTTGAGTTCACCGTTGGCAATAAGGTCTTCGTAAAGGTGTCACCATCTGAGGGGGTTTTTCGCTTTGGGAAACGGGTAAAACTCAATCCTCGATACGTGGGCCCTTTTGAGATTCTTGAAAAAGTAGGCAAACTCGCATATCGGCTTGCTCTACCGCCATAGGCTCACCCTGTCCATAACGTCTTTCATGTGTCACTCCTTAGGCAATATGTACCGGATGTATCCCATATTCTCGATTTTGGAGACATCGAGATACAATCAAATGGTACCTATGAAGAGAGACCAGTAAGGATTCTCGAACGCCGAGAAAAGAAATTACGCAACAAGGAAGTACCATTGGTCAGGATACTTTGGTCTAGAAATGGTGGTGAAGAGACTACCTGGGAGACATGGGAAACCGAGCTAGATATGCAAAAGCGTTTTCCTGACTTGCTAGCAAGTGACTAAAGAAAAGGGAATTTCTTTAAGATGTACTCTTCCTTTTTAGTTTATAGGACCTCGGCTAGTTTCGGGGTCGAAACTATTTTTAAGGGGGTACTGTTGTAATATCCGCAAAGTTTATAAAATGGATCATGAAATTCTCCTTAGTTTTTTGACTCAATTTTTTCTTTGGAACGACAAGAGAAAGGGCAATGGTCACCCGATTAACCGAATAGCGTTGGATAACGCTAAACGGACACCTTAACTTCAAAAATTCATAAAACCTTCATTAGAGCTCAGAATTGAGTAATTCCAAAGCCTAATGGTAGATAAAGGAGTCTAGTTTCATCCCTAAAAATTTGAGGCAATTCCGATAATAATCCAAAACGTTATGCCAATTTTACCGAAACGTTGCCCAGTCCCCAAAAGGCAGCGACCGCCGCCAAAATGGCAGCGACCGCCGCCTTGCTGCAGATGCAAGTGGCCCGACGGGACGTTTTCCTTGTGGGCGCCGGGGTTTTGGGAGCTGTTGTAGTTTTGCTTGGAGCTCTATCCTAACACCTTTTGGCAATGTCTACTATGGATTGTCAACCCGTTTTGGCTTGTTAGGCTAGAAGTCCACTCTCTCTTTTGGATTGTTATGGAGGTTGAACACTATAAATAGGGGTTGAAGATGATGGATTAAGGCATCCAAATCTCTCCTCTCTTCCTTTGAAACCTCTTCCATTACAAAGTTAAAGTGTTCTTCTTGCTACTGTTGGCAAAAGTTCGTCGAAAGGTGGCCGGAGCTGATCGGAGGAAGCTTGCAAAATCACGCCGTCGACACACATACGGGCAGCGCCCGCTGCCAAGGGGGCAGCGCCCGCCGCCAGCATCCTAGCTTGTGTTTTGTCCCGGGCCGTTGCCTAGCCGTTGCTCGGGCCGTGCCTTGCCTTAGGCCTTGTCTAGGGCCTTGCTAGCCTCGACTCCACGCCTCGATTAGCGTTTTTAAAAACGTCTTAAGGCAAATGGATGGTTCTTCGTTTTCTTACTCGATAATCGTGAAATTGCTTTCCGTTATCAAAATAATCGTTGGGAACAAACTTGTTTGCTAATAATTTGATTAGGATTATTATGGTTAGAGATAATGACCATTGTTTAGTATTATTATCGAATGCTAGACTTGGACTTAGGTCTCCGATGATGTGTGGCCTTTGATTGTTTCAAGTCTCTTTTCGAGACTTTGCTCTGGATTAGCTTAAGATAGGGATTGTTGGTTTAGTGATCCGCTGTCTCTTTATAACGTATTAGGAGGTATATTTAGCTATCGACTCCTGATACTGGGTCATGACTCTGCCTTTCTCCGAATAGAGAGGCTAACACTCTTGCAAAGTGTTGAGGACTATGTTCCTTACTTTGGCTCGTCCCTCATTAGGGCTTGCCTATCTCTAAAAGTCACTAAGTGAAGTGCTTTGATTTATAACTAATGAAAGATTAGTGCTTCATGCATAGTAATCAATGAATGCGGGGTGATTAGTACAACTTGGAAAATCACTCCGGGTCCACATTATTGACAATCGCCTATCCAATCTGAATGCATAACTCGAGTTGTTAAAATGCCTATATAATGGCAAGATGGGTTCAGGTGTATAAGCGTCCTTGTGGCCACCTCCCGGTCGGCATCGTCGAGTTATGATGAGGTTGATACGATTCGATATATGTTGGATGCTTTTTCAAAATCTCCAAAGTTTAAGTTCCCAACGAATCGATAAACACATTTCCTTTCTTAGGCGTTATCTTCTAATAACGTCCTATTCCCGAGGGTGTTCTATCTTCTCTCATTACCCTTCGTACACCCTGCCAAACACTTAAACATCTCGATCAGACTGCTGTTTTGCTATCGTCATGATGAACCTCGACTAACGTGCACCTACGAGTCATCATATGTCTAAGGATTGCCGTTATGTCCGACCTTTCTCAAAACCGAAACATTACTCTCCCACTTGTTTAGTCTCGTGTTAGACTAACATCCCTTCTTTCTTTCCCAACTTTGTTGGCTGGTATTCCTTGCTTTTATGGGGATATCAGATAGGAAAGGGAAGGCCATCCAGGAGTAACCGAAGACCTACGATGGAAGGAAGGAAGGAAGGACGAAAAGAAGGAAGCAAGACGTCTTCAAATATTTTGTCTACTTTATGGTTTCCGCTCGCTTTCGTCTCTACCCGAGACTTGTATATTCCGCTGCAAACTTCGTACTCTTGTATTACTAAACAACTTAAGGCGTATGAGCCTTTGTAACCGAATCCAGCTTTTGTTATAAAATATGGTTTGGTTTTGTTATTCTCGTGTTATGATGCTCAGGCCTTAAACGGCTTCGGACCGTGAAATCCGAGGTCGTTGGCAGTAATACCCTTATGCTTGTGAAATCGGGGTGTTACAGGTTACACAATCTCTCTTAAGATTCAACTTAGTCGAAGTCATACATCTATCAATACATCATTCTATAGTTTAATCCTTACCAAAAGCCTTGGAAAGGATCAGCAGATTTGTTTTATCTCACTTCAGATTTTGTGGATTCCCTAAGGCTTATAAGGGGCAAAATACTGATTTCGGAAAGTGCTTACACGACTCAAATCTTATCCGAAGACAAACATCATTGATCGTTCCCTAAGTGTTGCGCATTCCAGAAGAAGCAGGATCAACAGACGCTGTCGGTGCCACTGGACCAGTGCAGGGATCAACACCAGAATCCAACAGTCAAAATCAGTATTTTTGGATCAATGACGTCTGTGCGTGAGATGACAACGAAGTTCCAAAAGTTGGAGAAGTTTGAGGGAATGGACTTCCGCCGTTGGCAGAAGAAGATGCACTTCCTCTAGACCACCCTCAAGGTGGTGTATGTCCTGTCCACACCGATGCCCGAGGTGGGTTAAGACGAAGTTCTTGAAGACGTGAGGAAGAGGAACAAATGGGAGAATGACGACTACATATGTAGAGGCCACATCTTGAATGGTATGTCCGATTCTCTCTTTAATGTGTATCAAAATGTTGAATCCGCTAAAGAACTATGGGACTCTCTTGAGTCTAAGTACATGGTTGAGGATGCTTCAAGTGTGAAGTTCCTTGTGAGTAATTTCAACAATTACAAAATGGTTGATACCAGGCCAGTGATGGAACAATATAATGAGATACTACGTATCTTAGGGCAATATGCTCAACATAAGTTGAACATGGATGAATCCATTTCGGTTTCATGTATCATTGATAAATTGCCTCCATCATGGAGAGACTTTAAACACATGTTAAAGCACAAGAAGGAAAATGTTTCTCTTGTTGAACTTGGAAGCCAATTGCGTATCGAAGAGAATCTTCGTATGCAAGAGAAGGAAAAAGATACTCCAGTATCTTCCTCCATAAATATGGTGGAAGGTGGTTCCCAGAAAGGGATTAAGAACAAAGGCAAGAAGAGGCCTCGGAACAACACATACAATGGTCCCAACAAGAAGTGCTCCCCAAAGGGAGATGGTTGTTGTTACTGTGGCCAGCCAGGGCATTTTAGAAGAGATTGTGATACAGGCTATTTTGTATGGGTTAACTCTTGGATTTTGAGGTGTTATTGAAAGTGTTTAGGTTAGTTTAGAGCGTTATTGTAATATGAAGACCGAAGACACAAGTTATGAAGAATCAAGAGTTGAAGAGCTTAAAGACGAAGATTCGCCACTGCATGGATACCGCGGTCGCGTTGTCTATGATGCGGGCGCGGTGGCGTAAAGGGACGAACCATTGAAGACCATGAAGGCCGCGGTCGCGCTGTCGGTGGCGCGGTCGCGGTAGAAGCCGCCTCAGCGATTTGACTTTCGGAGACCACCACGGGCGCGGTGGTGACGCCGCGGTCGCAGTGCCGCCCGACTTCTAGATGGACGAAATTCTGTCGTTTCTATCTTGTTTCCTTTCTTATATTTCGGTTTCCTTTCTTATCTATCTCGAAGAGGGTGTTCTTTGGGCTATTTAAGGGGAACCTTTCTAGGTTTTTAGGGATAATTCATTCACTTGTCAATCAATTGTTATTTCAATAAAGATTGGAGCTTTCATTGTAATGGAGAACTAACTCTCCCTTTGAGTTTATTCGATCAAGGAAGATTTATTATTAAGTTGTGAAATTCTGGTAACTTCTTTATCCCTAGGTGTTTATTGATACTCTTGTGCTTAATCCCATGATCTATGTTTGATTTTATGAGCCTGATCAACTAGTTTGATTAACTTAGATCTATCGTTTGATTTAGGATTGGTTGTTGTCTATGAATCTTTCCTAATTCTCGAAACAACTCTATTCTAGGACCGTGGACTAGTTTAGGTAAGAGTATTCAATGGTTTAATTATGCATGAGACTCGTAGCTTGATTGCATGATTTGATTTCCTAATATCCTTGTTCTCTATGCTAATTCTAGGTTAAGCGTCCTTGCCTAGGGTTATAAAATTGCTTGGACCGTGGACTTGCGATTGCTTATGATCGGGATTGGAATTGACCTAGGCATATAAAGAAGTGGATGAATTCATGATCAACGGATTAATAAAGTGGAATTGATTGAATGAACTCTATTTGATAACTTTCATTGAAAACAACTTTCAAAACCCCCTTTGATTACTTGCATGAAAAACTACTAGAATCTGACTAGAAACTGATTCTCTTGGGTTCGACCCCTTGCTTGCTCACTGTACTGATTGTTTGCATGTTTGGGATTTATCTTTGATTTGGGAACAACGACTTTGCCCGAGTCAGATTGCGAGGCTGCAAAGGGAAAGAAAAACGTTACAAACCAGGCTGCTCAAGGTTTTGAAGGAACAAGGGCAGAAATCTCATCAAGGTCAAGAAGGATCGACATCTGTTGATAGCGGTATAGTTACATATCCTAATTTGGATTTTGTTTTTATGATTTCTGAAGCATTTTATGTGCAGGGTGATGAGATAGCATGGTGGGTTGACTCGGGTGCTACCATTCACGTGTGTTAAGACAAATCGATGTTCAAGTCAGTCGTTCCCGTGGACGATGGACGTGTACTTCGTATGGGAAACGAGTCAATTGTTCCCGATCAAGGCAAAGGACTAATAGAGTTGGAGTTTTCATCTGGGTAGACTTTAACTCTTAAGGGTGTGTTGTATGTACCCAGAATAAGGACAGACTTAGTATCTTGTAGTTTACTTAACAAGTTGGGCTTTCGTTTAGTGTTTGAAGCCGACAAGTTTATATTGTCGAAAGGCGGTGTATTTGTTGGTGGTTATCTATGTAATGGGATGTTTAAACTAAGTATCAATAAAGTTGTGAATTCAGTTTACATGACTTGTTTGAATGAATCTGTTCATTCGGGATTAACTGCTATTCCCATGAGTTCTGGATCAACTGTTGTTCCCTCGGGAACTGACCCTTCTTTGTGGCATGCTAGGATAGGACATGTGCATTATAAACGCATGCTTGATATGTCTAGAACTGGTTTGATTCCACCTGTTGACATGAATATCGAAAAATGTAGAACATGCATGCTAAACAAGATTACTAAACCACCTTTTCCTACTGTTGAAAGGATCAGTGTCATGCTTGAATTGATACATAGTGATTTGTGTGACTTTAATGCTACTCCCTCTATGGGTAATAAGAAGTATGTGGTTACTTATATCGATGATTATTCTCGTTATTGCTATGTATTTTTATTGCATACTAAGGATGAGACCCTAGAGAAGTTTAAGCTTTATAAAACTGAAGTTGAACTTCAAGTGGGATCAAAGCTCAAAAGGTTGTGCACCGACAAAGGTGGTGAATATTTTGACCCGGAATACTTCCAATCCGTAGGGATCATTCATGAAACTACGGCTCCCTACACACCACAACAAAATGGTATTTCGGAGAGGAAGATAGAGTCTCAAGGAGATGGTTAATTCCATGCTTTCCTACTCAGGATTGAATGAGGGGTTTTGGGGAGAAACCATGCTAACGGCTTGTTCCCTGTTGAATAGGGTTCCAAATAAAATGAACAAGACTACCCCTTATGAACTTTGGTTCAAAAGAAAACCAAGTTTGAATTATCTTCGAGTTTGGGGATGTCGGGCTATTGTTAGGCTGACTGATCCCAAGAGGAAGACGTTGGGTGAAAAAGGTGTAGAATGCATCTTTATTGGATATGCTGAGCATTCCAAGGCATATAGGTTCTATGTTATTGAGCCAAACAAATATATTTCGGTTCATACCGTTATTGAATCAAGAGATGCGATATTTGATGAAAAACGATTTTCGTTGATACCTATATCAAAAGGTATGATGCCCAACTCAAGTGGAGATAATGAGATGGTTCCTAGTTCCAATGGGATCAGTGGTTCTGATATACCACATGGGAACAATGAACCTGAAATCCGGAAAAGTAAAAGAGTAAGGAAGGGAACTTCCTTTGGTCCCGATTTCCATGTTTATTTGGTAGAGGGATCAAGAGACGAGGTTGGCTCCAATCATCTATATTGTTACAATATGAAGATGAACCAAGGACCTTTGATGAGGCAATGAAGTCTCAAGACGTGTCTTTTTGGAAGGAGGCCATTACTGATGATATGGATTCCATCATGGGAAACAATACATGGGTCTTGGCTGATCTTCCCCCTGGTTGTAAACCTTTGGGAAGTAAGTGGATCTTCAAGAGGAAGATGAAAGTGGATGGTACCATAGATAAGTTTAAGGCCAGATTGGTGATCCTAGGCTTTAGACAAAAGTATGGAACAGACTACTTTGATACCTATGCACCAGTTGCACGTATCACCACCATTAGATTGCTAATTGCTTTAGCATCTATACATAATCTGGTGATCCACCAAATGGACGTTAAAACTGCGTTCCTTAATGGGGATCTAGAGGAGGAGGTTTATATGAAACAACCCGAGGGTTTTGTTATGCCCGGACAAGAGCAAAAAGTGTGCAAGTTGATCAAATCCTTATACGGTAGCCTAGGCGGCCTAGACGGACACCTAGGCACCGCCTAGGTGGGTTAAGAGGCTAGGCGGATGGGGACCACCTAGTGCCTAGACGGGGCCTAGAAGGGATTTTTAGAACACTACCTCTGATAAAAGATCTCATGGAAACCATCCGGACCCGGAGCTTTCAACGGACCCATGCTATCAACTGCTTCCTTAATCTCCTGGCTGCTAAAGTTTCTATGCAAGTCATCATAGTCAGATACGGAAAAAATTGGGAGTCGGCCACGGGGAACATCGAAGGGACCCTCAAAAGCGCCTTCTTCTTTGTAAAGATTCTGAAAATGAGTAGCCACCATGGCCTACAACGTATTAGGATTCCACTCCCACTCCCCATAAGGTTTCATGATCCCATCGATTTGATTGTGGCGTCTTCTGACAACAGTGCTAGCATGAAAGAATGGGATGTTACGATCACCGTCAAGAAGGACATCAGATCTAGCCTTCTGCATATACAAAAGATTAATTTGATCGAGGGTCGCAGTGAGTTGTTTGCAGAAGCGAAACTCCAGCTTAATGAGGCCATTATGAGGTCAATCACAAATAGCCTTCTATATCTTTTCTAGCCTTCTCCATAATCGGTCCCTCTTCCTGAATAAGTTACCAAACACATTCATGTTCCACTCGTCAAGCTAAATCGCAGAGAGTTACAGAGAGAAGCACCTTTCTCCCAATTTAGCACCAAAAAAATGTTGGAATTCATTGTGTGTTAGCCAAGCTGCTTGGAATCGGAACGGTTTGGAGAATGGAGAGAAGCCATCAAAGCCTTTGGAGGAGAGTAGGAGGGGAGTATGATCAGATTGCGCCGCAAGAAGACGTCGAATGGACCCATTCTCGAACAAGTTCCTCCATTCAATGTTGCAAATACCTTTGTCCAAAAGACCACTAGAGTGGGTTAGCGGATTGCACCTACGGTTCCAAGTGAAATTTGGACCAGAATAGTCAAGATCAAGCATCTCCATGTCATCGTCTATCCAGATCAAAACTAGCCGATCTCCTTCTTAGCTCATATGACTTCCCAATGCGCTCCTTAAGAGATTCTGTTTCATTGAAGCCTCCAAATAGAAGCAACGGGATGGAAACAGACGCTTTGAAGGATTTCAATCTGCCCCAAAGCTCTTTCTTGTTATAAGGGATGGGATCCGCATAGATAGCTAAAAACATCCACTCCGACTCACCAGCTCTTTCAACAGTAACAGACACAACTTGGCGATGAGAATCAACCTCTTTGATCTTAATCTTGTCTCTCCGCCACAAGATCTAGATACCACCACAAAAGCCAAATGCTTAAGCTAGAAGCCTGCCATCAAAGCCAATAGCGTCACATACACGGTCTGCTTGAGAGCCATTAATTTTGGTTTCGAGCAACACTAAGATAGAAGGGTCATGATTCCGAATTTTATCCTTCAGAACTTGTAAAAAAGCTTTATTTCCTACACCTTAAACATTCTAAGAGATAATTTTAAGATTAGAAACTATCATGGATAACAAGTGATAGATGTGAGGAGCTTCAATGAACCACATAAAGAGGTTCTTAGACATCTAGCGGGACCATGACGATGTCACGATCTTAAACATTGCCATCGACCTGTTGCATGAGGTTATGCTCTTCTTCATCATAATACTCCATTTGGGTGTCCACAATTGAACATTTCTCGCCCTCGGATTGGGCAAGGGACTCAAGCACCGCCATTGTCTTGTCATTACTTATAGGTGGGTCATTAGTGTGTTTGGGATCCGGATGTGAAGAAGAGAGTTTTGGTGATTTCAGAGCCACACTACCCACCAATTTATCCTTGCGAGTACTTTGAGACTGCCATGCATGCTTTAAGGAAATAAAATTATTTTCTTTCCCTAATCCATAATTAGACTTTCCTTTCTGTACAACCATAGCCTTATCCTCCTTTTTTTTTGTCCATAGTAATCTTCATGTATGAGTCATCAATCTCTTTCCTGATTTCACTCCTTCCAATTTTGATCCCTTGCGTTGCCTTTGAGATTGGTCCTTTAATCAATAGAGCTGATTTCTCTATAGTGATTTCCATAGAACGGTTTCCTTTCAAAGAGTCTTTACGTGTCCCTTTATCCTCGCTTCCCATCTTTTTCCCATTGCCTTTCCTTTACTTTGGCCTGGAATCTGCTTCTCCTTCAATTAATCCCGTTGATTTCTCCAATGCCTTATCATTCGCTTCCTGATTTAGATCACCAGTATCTTCATCATCTTCCCTCAATAGGTGGAATTAGGAACCCGAGTTATCTTTTGATTTTTCTTTTTATTTTCCTTCGGAACTTTTGTGGACCGGGTTTTCATTTTCCTTAGCTGGAGTAGGGTCAATTTCTTGGTTTTGATTGGTCAACGGTATACACCTATCATCACCTTTCACATTGGCATTAGCATTTTTCAGTTGCTTTTCCGACGCTTGAAATTTGGCCTTGGTAGTTTGGTCATTAGTGGTTCTTTTCCTGAAAGTTCTTTTGGCAATCATCCATTATCCAAATTCTTCATTCTCTTTTGGTTTATCGAATCCAATATTTCTAAAACTGACCTCCTCTATACCCATGTTCTCAGTCTGTTTACTCATCTAACATTGTTCTTTCACATGTCCCACTTTACCATAATCAAAGCAAATCATACAAAGACCCTCATATTGAATCTTCTAAAATCTCCCATTCATCCAGAACTTAGGGAGAAGGGGTTTGGTAATGTCAAGCTCCACACAGTCTAGTGTACCTTCCCCTTTCCGCCAATCGAGTGGTTTTGTCAATTTTCAAACTTTTCCAAGATTTGATCCTATAGTGACTCGGCTAAAGTCATCGTGCCAAGATCAAAGATAATCCCGAAACTAACAAAGCTAGTATAGCATGCAAGTAAGGGGTCGAACCCAAGAGAACTGAGGCTTCTAGTATTAATATATTTATCAACTAAAGATAAGGGGGGAAATTACGAGAGAGATCTAAACTAACCTAACCTAAGAAAACAAAACAAATAAACAAACAATCAAATATGTGAAACAAGTTCATTCAAAAGATCCACTCTGAAATAATATAAGGTCGTCAACAAAAAGTGATGTGACAGATCAAGACCTCCATCAGACAGCCTTATTGTTTTCCAAGCATCGGCGAAAACCGCCTCTTCAATGATATGGTCAAGCCGCTTCATATACAAGACAAAGAGATAAGGCGAGATCGGGTCTCCTTGGCGGACATCCCGACTCGGAGAAAAACTATAACCGAGAACACCATTCCATAATGTCAATCAGTTTGCTAGGTATTCGGACTTCCAGTAGAGTATCCTGAAGAAAAGACCATCTCACTCGGACGTAAGCTTTCTCCAAGTCTATCTTGACCACCATGAAAGTATCGCCAATTCTGGCTCTCATCGAATGGATGACTTTGAGTAATAACAGTGTTGCCCAATATTTGTTTTCCAAGGACAAAACTAGATTGGGCGGGAGCCAAAATTATCTTCATAATCGGCTTTAGTCTAGCAACCAACGCTTTCGTAACAATCTTGAAAGCAACATTGCAAAGACTAATAGGGCAGAGTTGGTTAGGTGTCTCCGAGTTCTCAACCTTAGGAATAAGGACAAGTCGAGTTTCATTCATTGAGGAAGGGACCCCAATCCCATCAAGAATGCTCAGAGTGGCAGCTTCCACTTCTTCCCGAACACAATTCCAATTCCTCTGAGTGTTCTAAAAAACGCTAGGCAGCCCCTAGGCGGAGAAGGGCCGCCTTGTTAGTATTTTAGTGTCATCAATCGTTGATCCCTGAGGAATCTGTGATGGTTCTTGAGGGATCAATGGCCTTTTAGTGTTATCGGGGTTCATGACGACTTTTTGACGTTCCATTTAGCTTATCACAAGTTTGGGGGTGTGGAGTATATGCTTGTGTGAGTATATTTGGGATCTAGTGGGAGATATTAAGGATATGTTACTCTGAGATGTCCCTCTGGGATCAGTGGTTCAAAGAACAATAGTTCTGGTTGATTGGTACCTACGGGATCAACAGTTTAACGGTTTGAATTTTGATCACGTGGATTAACTACATATATAACCGTTGGATAACCACTCTTGTAACTTCCTTTATGACTGGTTTCTGATGGGCCACGTGTCTCTCTAGGGAGAGAGTCGTTGGTGGGAAAGGATCAGCGGTAACCGCTGGTAACCGCCCTTATAACCGCCCATAACTTGTAGAAACTGCTCCCTAGGCTTTCCTACGCCCTATATAAGGCTAAAGAAAGATGAAGTCAGGCTGGTTACACAATCTCTCTTAAGATTCAACTTAGTCGAAGTCATACATCTATCAATACATCATTCTATAGTTTGATCCTTACCAAAAGCTTTGGAAAGGATCAGCAGATTTATTTTATCATACTTCAAATTTTGTGGATTCCCTAAGGCTTATAAGGGGCAAAATACTGATTTCGGAAAGTGTTTACACGACTCAAATCTTATCCGAAGACAAACATCATTGATCGTTCCCTAAGTGTTGCGCATTCCAGAAGAAGTAGGATCAACAGACGATGTCGGTGCCACTGGACCAGTGCAGGGATCAACACCAGAATCCAACAGTCAAAATCAGTATTTTTGGATCAATGACGTCTGTGCGTGAGATGACAACGAAGTTCCAAAAGTTGGAGAAGTTTGAGGGAATGGACTTCCGCCGTTGGCAGAAGAAGATGCACTTCCTCTAGACCACCCTTAAGGTGGTGTATGTCCTGTCCACACCGATGCCCGAGGTGGGTTAAGACGAAGTTCTTGAAGACGTGAGGAAGAGGAACAAATGGGAGAATGACGACTACATATGTAGAGGCCACATCTTGAATGGTATGTCCGATTCTCTCTTTAATGTGTATCAAAATGTTGAATCCGCTAAAGAACTATGGGACTCTCTTGAGTCTAAGTACATGGTTGAGGATGCTACAAGTGTGAAGTTCCTTGTGAGTAATTTCAACAATTACAAAATGGTTGATACCAGGCCAGTGATGGAACAATATAATGAGATACTACATATCTTAGGGCAATATGCTCAACATAAGTTGAGCATGGATGAATCCATTTTGGTTTCATGTATCATTGATAAATTGCCTCCATCATGAAAAGACTTTAAACACATGTTAAAGCACAAGAAGGAAAATGTTTCTCTTATTGAACTTGGAAGCCAATTGCGTATCGAAGAGGTATGCAAGAGAAGGAAAAAGATACTCCAGTATCTTCCTCCATAAATATGGTGGAAGGTGGTTCCCAGAAAGGGATTAAGAACAAAGGCCAGAAGAGGCCTCGGAACAACACATACAATGGTCCCAACAAGAAGCGCTCCCCAAAGGGAGATGGTTGTTGTTACTGTGGCCAGCCAGGGCATTTTAGAAGAGATTGTGATACAGGCTATTTTGTATGGGTTAACTCTTGGATTTTGAGGTGTTATTGAAAGTGTTTAGGTTAGTTTAGAGCGTTATTGTAATATGAAGACCGAAGACACAAGTTATAAAGAATCAAGAGTTGAAGAGCTTAAAGACGAAGATTCGCCACTGCATGGATACCGCGGTCGCGTTGTCTATGATGCGGGCGCGGTGGCGTAAAGGGACGAACCATTGAAGACCATGAAGGCCGCGGTCGCGCTGTCGGTGGCGCGGTCGCGGTAGAAGCCGCCTCAGCGATTTGACTTTCGGAGACCACCACGGGCGCGGTGGTGACGCCGCGGTCGCAGTGCCGCCCGACTTCTAGATGGACGAAATTCTGTCGTTTCTATCTTGTTTCCTTTCTTATATTTCGGTTTCCTTTCTTATCTATCTCGAAGAGGGTGTTCTTTGGGCTATTTAAGGGGAACCTTTCTAGGTTTTTAGGGATAATTCATTCACTTGTCAATCAATTGTTATTTTAATAAAGATTGGAGCTTTCATTGTAATGGAGAACTAACTCTCCCTTTGAGTTTATTCGATCAAGGAAGTTTTATTATTAAGTTGTGAAATTCTGGTAACTTCTTTATCCCTAGGTGTTTATTGATACTCTTGTGCTTAATCCCATGATCTATGTTTGATTTTATGAGCCTGATCAACTTGTTTGATTAACTTAGATCTATCGTTTGTTTAGGATTGGTTGTTGTCTATGCATCTTTCCTAATTCTCGAAACAACTCTATTCTAGGACCGTGGACTAGTTTAGGTAAGAGTATTCAATGGTTTAATTGTGCATGAGACTCGTAGCTTGATTGCATGATTTGATTTCCTAATATCCTTGTTCTCTATGCTAATTCTAGGTTAAGCGTCCTTGCCTAGGGTTATAGAATTGCTTGGACCGTGGACTTGCGATTGCTTATGATCGGGATTGGAATTGACCTAGGCATATAAAGAAGTGGATGAATTCATGATCAACGGATTAATAAAGTGGAATTGATTGAATGAACTCTATTTGATAACTTTCATTGAAACCAACTTTCAAAACCCCCTTTGATTACTTGCATGAAAAACTACTAAAATCTGACTAGAAACTGATTCTCTTGGATTCGACCCCTTGCTTGCTCACTGTACTGATTGTTTGCATGTTTGGGATTTGTCTTTGATTTGGGAACAACGACTTTGCCCGAGTCAGATTGCGAGGCTGCAAAGGGAAAGAAAAACGTTACAAACCAGGCTGCTCAAGGTTTTGAAGGAACAAGGGCAGAAATCTCATCAAGGTCAAGAAGGATCGACATCTGTTGATAGCGGTATAGTTACATATCCGACTTTGGATTTTGTTTTTATGATCTCTGAAGCATTTTATGTGCAGGATGATGAGATAGCATGGTGGGTTGACTCGGGTGCTACCATTCACGTGTGTTAAGACAAATCGATGTTCAAGTCAGTCGTTCCCGTGGACGATGGACGTGTACTTCGTATGGGAAACGAGTCAATTGTTCCCGTTCAAGGCAAAGGACTAATAGAGTTGGAGTTTTCATCTGGGTAGACTTTAACTCTTAAGGGTGTGTTGTATGTACCAGAATAAGGAAAGACTTAGTATCTTGTAGTTTACTTAACAAGTTGGGCTTTCGTTTAGTGTTTGAAGCCGACAAGTTTATATTGGCGAAAGGCGGTGTATTTGTTGGTCGTGGTTATCTATGTAATGGGATGTTTAAACTAAGTATCAATAAAGTTGTGAATTCAGTTTACATGACTTGTTTGAATGAATCTGTTCATTCGGGATTAACTGCTATTCCCATGAGTTCTAGATCAACTGTTGTTCCCTCGGGAACTGACCCTTTTTTGTGGCATGCTAGGATAGGACATGTGCATTATAAACGCATGCTTGATATGTCTAGAACTGGTTTGATTCCACCTGTTGACATGAATATCGAAAAATGTAGAACATGCATGCTAAACAAGATTACTAAACCGCCTTTTCCTACTGTTGAAAGGATCAGTGTCATGCTTGAATTGATACATAGTGATTTGTGTGACTTTAATGCTACTCCCTCTATGGGTAATAAGAAGTATGTGGTTACTTATATCGATGATTATTCTCGTTATTGCTATGTATTTTTATTGCATACTAAGGATGAGACCCTAGAGAAGTTTAAGCTTTATAAAACTGAAGTTGAACTTCAAGTGGGATCAAAGCTCAAAAGGTTGTGCACCGACAAAGGTGGTGAATATTTTGACCCGGAATACTTCCAATCCGTAGGGATCATTCATGAAACTACGGCTCCCTACACACCACAACAAAATGGTGTTTCGGAGAGGAAGATAGAGTCTCAAGGAGATGGTTAATTCCATGCTTTCCTACTCAGGATTGAATGAGGGGTTTTGGGGAGAAACCATGCTAACGGCTTGTTCCCTGTTGAATAGGGTTCCAAATAAAATGAACAAGACTACCCCTTATGAACTTTGGTTCAAAAGAAAACCAAGTTTGAATTATCTTCGAGTTTGGGGATGTCGGGCTATTGTTAGGCTGACTGATCCCAAGAGGAAGACGTTGGGTGAAAAAGGTGTAGAATGCATCTTTATTGGATATGCTGAGCATTCCAAGGCATATAGGTTCTATGTTATTGAGCCAAACAAATATATTTCGGTTCATACCGTTATTGAATCAAGAGATGCGATATTTGATGAAAAACGATTTTCGTTGATACCTATATCAAAAGGTATGATGCCCAACTCAAGTGGAGATAATGAGATGGTTCCTAGTTCCAATGGGATCAGTGGTTCTGATATACCACATGGGAACAATGAACCTGAAATCCGGAAAAGTAAAAGAGTAAGGAAGGGAACTTCCTTTGGTCCCGATTTCCATGTTTATTTGGTAGAGGGATCAAGAGACGAGGTTGGCTCCAATCATCTATATTGTTACAATATGAAGATGAACCAAGGACCTTTGATGAGGCAATGAAGTCTCAAGACGTGTCTTTTTGGAAGGAGGCCATTACTGATGATATGGATTCCATCATGGGAAACAATACATGGGTCTTGGCTGATCTTCCCCCTGGTTGTAAACCTTTGGGAAGTAAGTGGATCTTCAAGAGGAAGATGAAAGTGGATGGTACCATAGATAAGTTTAAGGCCAGATTGGTGATCCAAGGCTTTAGACAAAAGTATGGAACAAACTACTTTGATACCTATGCACCAGTTGCACGTATCACCACCATTAGATTGCTAATTGCTTTAGCATCTATACATAATCTGGTGATCCACCAAATGGACGTTAAAACTGCGTTCCTTAATGGGGATCTAGAGGAGGAGGTTTATATGAAACAACCCGAGGGTTTTGTTATGCCCGGACAAGAGCAAAAAGTGTGCAAGTTGATCAAATCCTTGTACGGTAGCCTAGGCGGCCTAGACGGACACCTAGGCACCGCCTAGGTGGGTTAAGAGGCTAGGCGGATGGGGACCACCTAGTGCCTAGACGGGGCCTAGAAGGGATTTTTAGACCACTATCTCTGATAAAAGATCTCATGGAAACCATCCGGACCCGGAGCTTTCAACGGACCCATGCTATCAACTGCTTCCTTAATCTCCTGGCTGCTAAAGTTTCTATGCAAGTCATCATAGTCAGATACGGACAAAATTGGGAGTCGGCCACGGTGAACATCGAAGGGACCCTCAAAAGCGTCTTCTTCTTTGTAAAGATTCTGAAAATGAGTAGCCACCATGGCCTACAACGTATTAGGATTCCACTCCCACTCCCCATAAGGTTTCATGATCCCATCGATCTGATTGCGGTGTCTTCTGACAACAGTGCTAGCATGAAAGAATGGGATGTTACGATCACCATCAAGAAGAACATCAGATCTAGCCTTCTGCATATACAAAAGATTAATTTGATCGAGGGTCGCAGTGAGTTGTTTGCAGAAGCGAAACTCCAGCTTAATGAGGCCATTATGAGGTCAATCACAAATAGCCTTCTATATCTTTTCTAGCCTTCTCCATAATCGGTCCCTCTTCCTGAATAAGTTACCAAACACATTCATGTTCCACTCGTCAAGCTAAATCGCAGAGAGTTACAGAGAGAAGCACCTTTCTCCCAATTTAGCGCCAAAAAATGTTGGAATTCATTGTATGTTAGCCAAGCTGCTTGGAACCGGAACGGTTTGGAGAATGGAGAGAAGCCATCAAAGCCTTTGGAGGAGAGTAGGAGGGGAGTATGATCAGATTGCGCCTCAAGAAGACGTCGAATGGACCCATTCTCGAACAAGTTCCTCCATTCAATGTTGCAAATACCTTTGTCCAAAAGACCACTAGAGTGGGTTAGCGGATTGCACCTACGGTTCCAAGTGAAATTTGGACCAGAATAGTCAAGATCAAGCATCTCCATGTCATCGTCTATCTAGGTCAAAACTAGCCGATCTCCTTCTTAGCTCATCTGACTTCCTAGTGCGCTCCTTAAGAGATTCTGTTTCATTGAAGTCTCCAATGAGAAGCAACGGGATGGAAACAGACGCTTTGAAGGATTTCAATCTACCCCAAAGCTCTTTCTTGTTATAAGGGATGGGATCCGCATAGGTAGCTAAAAACATCCACTCCGACTCACCAGCTCTTTCAACAGTAACAGACACAACTTGGCGATGAGAATCAACCTCTTTGATCTTAATCTTGTCTCTCCGCCACAAGATCTAGATATCACCACAAAAGCCAAATGCTTAAGCTAGAAGCCTGCCATCAAAGCCAATAGCGTCACATACACGGTCTGCTTGAGAGCCATTAATTTTGGTTTCGAGCAACACTAAGATAGAAGGGTCATGATTCCGAATTTTATCCTTCAGAACTTGTAAAAAAGCTTTATTTCCTACACCTTAAACATTCTAAGAGATAATTTTAAGATTAGAAACTATCATGGATAACAAGTGATAGATGTGAGGAGCTTCAATGAACCACATAAAGAGGTTCTTAGACATCTAGCGGGACCATGACGATGTCACGATCTTAAACATTGCCATCGACCTGTTGCATGAGGTTATGCTCTTCTTCATCATAATACTCCATTTGGGTGTCCACAACTGAACATTTCTCGCCCTCGGATTGGGCAAGGGACTCAAGCACCGCCATTGTCTTGTCATTACTTATAGGTGGGTCATTAGTGTGTTTGGGATCCGGATGTGAAGAAGAGAGTTTTGGTGATTTCAGAGCCACACTACCCACCAATTTATCCTTGCGAGTACTTTGAGACTGCCATGCATGCTTTAAGGAAATAAAATTATTTTGTTTCCCTAATCCATAAATAGACTTTCCTTTCTGTACAACCATAGCCTTATCCTCCTTTTTTTTTGTCCATAGTAATCTTCATGTATGAGTCATCAATCTCTTTCCTGATTTCACTCCTTCCAATTTTGATCCCTTGCGTTGCCTTTGAGATTGGTCCTTTAATCAATAGAGCTGATTTCTCTATAGTGATTTCCATAGAACGGTTTCCTTTCAAAGAGTCTTTACGTGTCCCTTTATCCTCGCTTCCCATCTTTTTCCCATTGCCTTTCCTTTACTTTGGCCTGGATTCTGCTTCTCCTTCAATCAACCCCGTTGATTTCTCCAATGCCTTATCATTCGCTTCCTGATTTAGATCACCAGTATCTTCATCATCTTCCCTCAATAGGTGGAATTGGGAACCCCCGAGTTATCTTTTGATTTTTCTTTGTATTTTCCTTCGGAACTTTTGTGGACCGGGTTTTCATTTTCCTTAGCTGGAGTAGGGTCAATTTCTTGGTTTTGATTGGTCAACGGTATACACCTAATATCACCTTTCACATTGGCATTAGCATTTTTTAGTTGCTTTTCCGACGCTAGAAATTTGGCCTTGGTAGTTTGGTCATTAGTGGTTCTTTTCCTGAAAGTTCTTTTGGCAATCATCCATTATCCAAATTCTTCATTCTCTTTTGGTTTATCGAATCCAATATTTCTAAAACTGACCTCCTCTATACCCATGTTCTCAGTCTGTTTACTCATCTAACATTGTTCTTTCACATGTCCCACTTTACCATAATCAAAGTAAATCATACAAAGACCCTCATATTGAATCTTCTAAAATCTCCCATTCATCCAAAACTAAGGGAGAAGGGGTTTGGTAATGTCAAGCTCCACACAGTCTAGTGTACCTTCCCCTTTCCGCCAATCGAGTGGTTTTGTCAATTTTCAAACTTTTCCAAGATTTGATCCTATAGTGACTCGTCTAAAGTCGTCGTGCCAAGATCAAAGATAATCCCGAAACTAACAAAGCTAGTATAGCATGCAAGTAAGGGGTCGAACCCAAGAGAACTGAGGCTTCTAGTATTAATATATTTATCAACTAAAGATAAGGGGGGAAATTAAGAGAGAGATCTAAACTAACCTAACCTAAGAAAACAAAACAAATAAACAAACAATCAAATATGTGAAACAAGTTCATTCAAAAGATCCACTCTGAAATAATCACTCGGTCATAGATTCATCCATTGATTTCATTCACACCTATGGTTAATCTCTATCCTGATCATTAACAATCGTAAGTCCACGGTCCAAACAATTCTTTGACCCTAGGCAAGGACGCTTAACCTATAATTAGCATAGAGAACAAGGATATGCAGGATACATGCAAGAACAATCAAGCTACGAGTCAATTGCAAAAGCATACAATCAATTCTCTTCTTAACCCTAGTTGCATAGACAACAGGTTTAGGTTAAGTTGTTTTCACAAAACAGGTTTGTCCACGGTCCAAACCCAATCCAACAGTAGGAAATTAATCAATTCAATAGGTTAGCTACTCCTAGAGAAACAATCAACATTCATATAATGAAGCACAAGAGAATTAATATTAACCAAAGGATAGAAATCAATTACCAAAATCTCAAGAGTTCATACATCAGAGTTTCTCCCTTGAACAAACCTTAAGAGACTAGCTCTCCATAGAAACTAAACTAAAGAATTAATTTAAGCGAATATTGGATTATAAAATTGGATTCCTAAAACCTAATACATGCTCCTCCTTATATAGACCTAGGGAACATGCTCCCCTAATCTAATTAGGAAAGGAGAAAAGATAAGAAAAATGAAAGAAGATAGATTTTCGCTCGTCTCGGATCGGGCATGTACCGCACCCGCACTAAGCAATCCGCACCCGCGCTTTCATGACAGAATAAAATCTCGTCTCTGGCCATCCACCGCGGGCGCGCCGGGTCCACCGCAGGCGCGGATCTTGGACAAAGACGAACACTTGACTTTAGAGGCTGTTTTGACCCTCTTCGGCTTGGAATCTGACTTCGGTGTACAAAGATGAATTGAAGCACTTCGAGTTAGCTTTCCATTGAAACTAGAATCAGCTCAATCCGACCATTGTAGCTTCAGATACAGCCCTTGTAAGCAAGAGGTGTTGTGTAGACAACTTAAAACGTCTTGAAAACTCTTGAAACTTGAATCCTTGTGTCTTCGACCTGGATATTACAATTACGCACAAAACCTAACCTAAACACACTCAATATAGCCCTAAAATACAAGAGTTAACACATCCTAAAGAGAGCATATCATATACCTATAAGTATCTGACCATCAAAATACTCCTTGGAAAGCTCGGGAATACGGATCCAAGAAAGCAACAAATTTAAGAGGCTCTTCTTTGGCTACGTACTTTGGTCTCCATCTTTGGATCGTGAGATAGCTCTCACCAATCATCTAAGGACCATCGGTTAGAACATGATTAAGATCTTCTTCATTCTGGAATCTCATGAATAGTAATCATTTCCAATGTCTGTTATCGAGAATTCACCCTGGAATTGGCATTTGTGTGTCAAATTTGCCTTGAGGTAATTATATCCAATACTCCGATCAAGAACCTTGATGATTATGGAGTTTTTTCAAGATTGACGAATTCTTTGCTTCTCTTCAACAGTTAGTAAAATGACTGTGTAGGCAGGATCCATCCCTTCTGGCATGATATCATCTTTGAGTTCCTCCTCTGTTAGATCATCTTCCTAGAAAGGGTTGTTGTATTCCATAACAAGTCCTTCAGACCTAGTTCTTACGACCAAATCTTTATAAGAGATGTTTTTCCCTTTAGGTATAATAAGATCATAAGCAAATAATTAAGACTATGTGAATTCGCGAAAGCGCACTAAGTAGATGGCATAGATAAGTAAATTCCGGTCATACCCGGAGGTGGGTGAGGGAAATTGAGGCTCGGTGTGGACTGAGTATGTTGTAGCACTTGAGCGTTGTGTGCGCCTTCCCAGCCGGCAGATACAAACATAAAAAAACATCTCGAAGTCACAAACAACTATGATGTTGAACGGCCATATCCCCTTCCGGTTTCTTTATGGCAATGATCAACTCTCGGAATGGTGGCTGCTATGCAAGTCTCATCAATGCAGTCTATAGCACCCTATGACATAAAAAGGGGTATTTTGTAAGCAATCGTGTGGAATGTATAGAAAAAAGCTATGTGCATTGACAAGTGATGAGTTTGGTCGGATATTTGTTGTACCTTGAATAAGGAGTATCAACTGTCGTAAGTAATTTGATTTGGGATCCTTGCGAACTCAGGGTCTCGTGGCCTCAAACGTGCTCTAATCAGACCATAGAAACCATGTTTGCTCCAGTCATCGCATCCACGACGTCGTGAGCCGCATGGCTAATCGTGTCCCCCGATCATTGGATGCGTTTACATGCATTCCTGTTCGAGGCCCCCTGAGCAACCGTGTATAATTAAAAATATTTTGACCTACTCCATGATTGTCATCCTTTGTCTGAAGCTCATCGCACAATCTTCGAAGGACGTGTTTCTTCATGCGAAATGCATTTATGCATCTCACTTCGAATTTGGATTCTAACACTTCCATCATCCAACGATAGCCACTAAAGGAAGAGTTGAATCACGACATTTTGTGGATGAATTTGTAAGAGTACGCTTGTATGATCTCCTCGTTGTTTTGTAATATTAGGCTTATGCACACAAGCAGTTTGAGTCTCCTTCTCAACGACCTCCTAGCCATTGATCCCTTCCCTTGAAACAACAACAAAGAAATGCTAAGCACTTATACAAGAGAAATTCTATGCAAAAAAACACCACCTTCCTTCATGCTAAAAACCACAAGGGAACCATGCTATGATTAACTAAATGTATTAAGCATCCGAATAAATGTCTGTAATTCAAAGTGTCATATTACACGCATTCAATTCACAAATGACTTCAACACATACCCAAAAGCAAAGAAATCCGACAAATAATTAGAAAACCAGTGTTTTTGCTTGATAGAAACTAAAACCATCATACGTACTTAACAACGTCATGCATATCTACTCCATTGGATATTTCTCCCCGTACTTGTATTCCAACCATGCCATCCTTTCAGCATCCATTTTTTAAGGTCATGAATAGTCGACGACTCTCATCCCGGTTCAACTCATCCATTGCAAAGCACTAGAGTCTCGTAACCGGGGCAATAGTCGACGACTCTCGTAACCCGTTCACCATTCGCTCAACAATGTCAATTGCCTCCTAAAGGGGAAACAAAGGGGTACAACCATTTGTCGGGCTATTCACTCCCCCCTCGACAAGAGATATCAATTTTGCATTGTCATTATGTACGCTATGCATGTGTTGTATAAAATGGGCAGCCCCGCTTCCGTTCATATTTCTACGTTTAGCCTTGGGCTAGCCCCTTGACGAACCAGCGGACCCCTTCCTTGAGACTGCGATGGCTGACTACTTCCACCAGTGGCTTCCTGTACGTAAGTGTCCCTAAAGAGTTCGGACAAATCATCTTCCTGCTCATCATCAAGCTTAGTTGTTGCTTCAACACCATCCAAGCCAATATCAACAGGTACTGTGGACACCGACACGTCCATGTTGGATGACACGTAATTGCCCCGGTTGCAGTAATGTTGTCGTACACCATATCCCATAATTCACTAAGCTCGGGGTCCAGTGGCTTGTTGCGGAAACTCTTATACTTATCACTCTCTTGTAAAATAAATAATATGGGCTCAAAACATATACAAACACCTGAACTTGTCCATTTTGGTCATTTGGACACCTGACCTTTGAAACGGACCTATTGAGCACCCTAGCTTGTCAAAGCCTACCTATTAAACACTCCATCCCTTATTATAGAGTGCGGTAATACACACGCGCTATTACATGAACATGATTAAGTATAAAAAAGGTCATATGATGCCAAATAAGGCCTTCAAGTTTAATTAATTGTGACCTAAACTTGTCATTATACTACAATGGGGAGCAAATTTCTTTATACACGTAAGCTTAAAAACATCTAGCTTTTAATGAAAACACTCTCAAATAAAGCGTACATCACACGTGCAATGCCACACTGGGGACAAGGTGTTTAATAGGTAGCCTTTGACAAGTTGGGGTGCTCAATAGGTTTGTTTGACAAGTTGGGGTGCTTAATAGGTCCATTCTAAAGGTCAGGTGTACAAATGACCAAAATGGTCTTCATCCGCCGTGCTCCTCTCCATTCAAATTAGTACATAATGACATTACCACGAAACTAGAAGTGCAAGCAAATACCTTCAATTTTGCATCCCACCACTCGTCTGTCGCAGCTATAATGCCCTCCTTCTCGTTCCACCCACAACCTGTTTTGATGGAATTGAGAGAGAGACGGTTTTGGGTAGAATATTTTCACGTGTATTTCATTGATCTAAATTGAGTATATATAGGTTACAAGACAACTTAAGCCCCAAGCACAATATGTACAATATGACAACTATAACCCTAGGTCTAATACTCCCCCTCAAGTTGGCGCATGGAGATCAAGAATGCCCAACTTGCGAAGTAGATACTGAAACTGTTGTCGACCTAGAGGTTTGGTGAAAATATCAGCTGGCTGATCCGAAGTCCGAATGTGCGAGGCTGCAATGGTTCCATTCTGAATATGATCACGTACGAAATGACAATCAATCTCAATATGTTTCGTACGTTCATGGAAAACCGGATTAGCAGCAATGTGAAGAGCTGCCTGACTATCACAATATAGCCTCATGGGAAGAGAATGATCAATACCCAGAGACCGCAATAATGACTTGAGCCACAAGAGCTCAGCACAGGTAGACGCCATAGAGCGATATTCAGCTTCAGCAGAAGAACGAGACACAGTATGTTGCTTCTTCGTTTTCCAAGAGATAGGAGACTCACCAAGACAAACAAAGAAGTCAGTGATAGAGCGACAAGAGATGGGACAAGAAGCCCAATCCGAATCGCAATAGGCAGATATGTGCAATGAGCTAGCAGTGGAGAGAAGAAGACCCTGACCAGGATGACTCTTAAGGTATCTCAGGACACGTAGAGCAGCGTGCCAATGATCAACCTTAGGAGCCTGCAAAAAATGTGCCAAAGTATGAACCGCATAGCTGATCTCTGGACGTGTGATAGTCAGATAAATAAGGCGACCAACTAAACGACGAAATCAGTCTGGCTGATCGAACTCACCACTGGTAGAGGTAGCCAAGCAACGATTCTGCTCCATGGGGAAATCACATGGTTTCCCGGCAAGGAGACCTGTCTCAGCAAGAATATCAAGAACATACTTCCGTTGAGACAGAAAGATGCCTCTAGATGAACGAGCGACTTCTATTCCCAGAAAGTATTTCAGAACCCCCAAGTCCTTCATGTAGAAACAAGAGCCGAGATAAGTGTTGAACTTGGAGATCGCTGAGGAGTCGTTGCCAGCAATAATCATGTCATCAACATATACTAAAACATGAAGTCTAATCCGGCCTTTAGCGAAATCAAATAACGAATAATCAGCGTGACTCTGCTGAAATCCAAAAGCTCGTAAAGCAGTAGCAAGCTTAAAGAACCAGTTCCTGGGAGCTTGCCGAAGTCCATAGAGAGACTTTTGGAGGCGGCAAAACATCCCGGGACGAGGCGCGGAGTATCCTGGCGGCAACTTCATAAAAACTTCCTCATCTAAGTCGCCATGTAAGAATGCATTGTGAACGTCCATTTGATGGAGCTCCCACCCTTTAATAGCAGCAATAGATAGAAATACTCTGACAGTAGACATTTTCGCCACAGGGGCAAAAGTCTCATGATAAGCAATGCCCTCCACCTGACGATTACTGAGAACAACAAGACGCGCTTTGTAGCGCTCAATAGAACCATCAGAGCGGTACTTAATACGATACACTCATTTACAACCAATGGCTGTTTTATCCTACGGAAGCTCTGCGAGAGTCCATGTATGATTACGTTCAAGGGAAGAAATTTCTGACGCCATGGCGTCTCGCCAAGCTGAATGGCGAACCGCCTCAGAGAAAGAGCTCGGTTCGTGCCCAGATGACACGGCAGACAAAACCCGAGTATGATCACCTGAAAAATTAGTACAAGTTGGAAGCGGTTGGTGGTGGAGCAAAGGGGGTATCAGCAGCAACAATAGTACTACAAATATAGTCCTGAAGCCTAGTCGGTGGACGGCGGATACGTGTACTATGCCGAGCAGGAGCTGGTACCGGAGCCGGTGGCGGACTCCCCCTGTCGTCGGCAGACGGAGACAAGTCAGAAACCGAGATAGGAGGAAAATCATCATAAATAGCCGGTGAAGGATCTGCCAAAGGAAGAGTAGGTGCAGGCTCAGACAACTCGGTATAGGGAAATTGTTGCTCGTAGAAGACAACATCTCGACTGATAAATATCTCCTTCGTCTCCAAATCCAGAAGATGCCATCCACGATGTGAATTAGGGTATCCAAGGAAAACGCACTTTCGACTTCTAGATTCGAATTTATTCCGAGCCTTAAGAACTTGAGAGGCATAGCACAAACATCCGAACACGCTAACATAATTGTCGTTAGGAGGCCGGTTGTGTATAAGCTCATAAGGCGTTTTCCCGTGCAAGAGCTGAGATGGCGTTCTATTCATCAAATATGCTGCTGTAAGAACACATCCGCCCCAATATTCAAGAGGCAAACCGACTTGAAACCGGAGAGCCCGAGCCACATTTAATAAGTGGCGGTGTTTGCGCTCAACGCGGCCATTCTGCTGTGGCGTATACGTACAGGAGCGCTCGAAGTGAATGCCCTTATTAGCGAAGAAGGGAAGAAGAGGTAAAAACTCAGTGCCGTTGTCAGCGCGAACAGTCTTAATGAATTTAGATTATTGTGTCTGCACAAAAGAGTAAAACTGCACCAGAAACTTGGATGTTTCGGACTTAGCCTTCATCAAAAAACAATGTATTTAATTTCATAATTCACGTCTAAGTGAGATAATCTGTACTTCTACTTAAAAACAAAAAGAATAATCTATATCCAAATGTACATTAAAATCCATACATATGTTGTGTTTGAATACTTTTAATGATTGTATAAATTTAAATTTTAAACTTAAGAAATTATAAGAAATTTAATTAAATAAAATGTCAATAGAATTTAATTCAAATTTTAACTAAATATACATGATCATGACCATTCATTAATTTTGATTTATCAATACAATAAATTCTATTAAGCTTATACTTTATTCCACTTCCGTGTAGGGCATGTGGTTTATACTAGTATATCTATTACTATATACCAAAGCGGAAGCAAATTCTGTCACATATTACGCCACATCACCCTCTTATTTAAAAAAAGTTATCTTATTAAATCTTAATTTCATCATAATCTTATACCTACTTAATTAAGATATTAGTTCTATCATAGAATTTGAGTTGTTTAGTTAATAATTCTATTCAAATATATAAATCTCAATTTTATCATTAGACCATTTAATTAATACATAGATCTATCATACACGTTTTATTTAAAAAATATTTTTATTTAGTCATAATGTATAAATCATAATCTTAATATTTTACCCATTTAGTTAAATAGCAAAATTAACTAGAATTATTTTTTGTAATCTAATTATGATATTTTTTAAAATCATCAATGGTAGAATATTCTACCACTATATTTAAGCCAAATATTCATGATATTAAAGTAATATATTAAAATATACTTTTTATTATCATATCACATCAAAATCTCAATAAAAGTAGTAGAGGTTATATTCACCATAACTATATCTCTAATACTACATATTGATTACAATTTAGAGAAAAAAATAGATTTCTTAATTGAGGTAATAGTTCGTTAGTTTTTATAAAATTATTGTATATTTCTTATTTAATTATTTTTTCACAACATAACAACATATATATACAAGATAATTTGGTTTTTTATTTTGGGAAATTTGCATTTAACCACCCCTTATTTTACACTTGTTGCATTTAACCACCCTTTAATTTTTTTTTTACACTTAACCACCCCTTATTTGTAAATAGTTGCATGTAACCACCCATTTGACAAAAAAAGGTATTCTCTAAAAAATAAATGACATTTTCGCCCTTAGTTTTAATTTTTGTTTTATAAAAATAAAAGAATTATGCTCATATAGTAGCTCCCAACTGAAAAAATTAGTTTCGGCCGATCCCAAAATCAACGGGTCAAAGAAAACTCGACTCGGTCATTTATTGGATAAAACTTGAAACCCAATATCTGATGAGTCTACCCACACTATTTTATAAAAATAATATATCGTTCATAATTGAATAATCTAAATATTTTATTATTAAGATGGATACATATATATTATTCTTTTATTTTATTAATAATTTTAAAAACATAATGTAATTAATAGTTAGGTCAATCCAAATTCATACGAACGCGATGTGAACCAATCCGAATATGTAATTGAGGGAATAATATTTTTTATATAAACAATGGGTGGTTAAGTGTAACTATTTGTAAATAAGGGGTGGTTAAGTACAAGAAAAAATATAAAGGGTGGTTAAATACAACAATTTGTAAATAAAGGGTGGTTAAATGTTAAAAAAAATATAAGGAGTGGTTAAATGCAACAAGTGTAAAATAAGGGGTGGTTAAATGCAATTTTTCCTTTTATTTTATCTTATTAAATATTATCTGTATCTTAATATAGTACTATATTAATCCGATTTTTTATTTAACATTATTGATTATGTCATATAAGTTAGTTTATGCAATTTAATTAAAACACCAAACAATTTTTATCATTTTTTAATAAAATGTGATAATACATCTTATCTTATGGCATTCTTCATCGATTATTTAAATATATGTTTATGTATGTATAAAAAGTTAATATACAAATAAAGTTTATTTTTATATAAATATTTGATAAATTCAAAAATTATATCATTTTATGAGCCAAAAGATAAGTTTTATTTTAAAACAAAGTATGCATATGATAATAATTGTAATCAATATATACTTCTAAACCTTAAGCAGTTAAGGGCAATTTTGTCAATAAGAATTTTTAAACCACCCATCCTATTTTTAATTATGTGATTTATTATGACAAATTTCTATCCATTTATATGTTTACTACTAGTTTTCCGGCCAGTGCCTACGAAACTAGGCAACGCCTTTTTTATACGGACTTCATGTAATTCGGTTTAAATGTAGAAACGCATCTGATAGAGTTATAATGCATCCTAAGCCTTTCTTATTACGGCACATCATGTGTCTGTATGGAAGACACCTAGAAATTATAACTAACAGGTCAACAGATTACCTTTCATGTACTAATTATTTTAATAAAAAAATCTTTATATATATATAAGTAAGAAAATATTTAGCACCATAAATAATCTCTGTATTCAAAGATTTATTTTTCTATTGATCAAATATTTCACGACAGATTTCATATTGTATCACATATAATTTTTTCAATTAATCAAATATATTTTGAAATATTATGATAGTATTTTATATGTACTTTTTATTTAATCCATATTATATAAAGTTTAAATTTTAGTTTATTCTTAACATCAAATCACGATTTTAGATTAACAAAATATTATAAAGATTTTGGATAAAAAAGACGATATCAATGTCTAATTTTTAATAAAAATATTATTATTAAGCATTCTTTCATTAATTGAATAATACATCAAAAATTATTATCGATCGTGTCCCGTACAGAATACGGGCAATAATTTAGTAAGTGTTATATCTATTTTCAAATTCAAGTTAATTGTACCGGTAAGTTATAGTAAAAGTGTACCCATCAATTTTGACTTCTTAATTAAATATCAACATTTTAACTCAATTTTATCATCATTTATTGTTTCTCTCCCATCTTATATTTTAATTACGGTAATAGTTATAAGCAATTAATTATGACGGTAATAGTTATGAGCAGTTATAAGCAATTAATTATGACGGTAATAGTTATGAGCAGTTAATTATGATTTGACTTTGATACAAAACCAGTTCATTTGGCAAAGTTTAAACTTTTTTTAACAAAAATATGTGACATCTTTTGACACTTCAAACACTCAAATCAATGTGCGATCAATATAGGCCTAATGACATGGACATTCATAGAGGGATTGCACTCAGTTAACAGAAGCGGATATGAGAACATCAAATTTTGGCTTCAGTCCCTTGCTAACAGTCTCACCCTTTTGAGCATATGATTTTGCTTCCATTTTTAATGCAATTACTTTGGCGAGGAATTATATCCCAGATCCCACTCTTCAGATTGCTAATTTTGGCTTAATCACTCACTAAGGCCTTTGAAACCCGAAATTTACTCTAATTTCCACCACTATAGATCGCCAATTTCTCCATTATTCAACCAAACAAATCATTCTGACATACCCAATTTTCTTCACCAAAGGAACTACCTTTTCATGTCGCCTTATGATTCCAATAAGAAGGATGGTCCAAAAAACCATAATTAAACATATCTAATTATCAAATGCATTAGAAGGGAAGGATTATCTAACTTCAAAACATTTATGCATAGTAATGGGGAGCATGTTCCTTGAGCTATAAAAGGTTTTGGGAGAAGAGCAAATTGATCAGCATTGACCTTCCATAGAAAGAAAGCATGTTCAACAAACCAGCTTAAAACACAACAAATATAGATACCAAAGCATGTACGAAGCATATAATTAAGCCAGTGTCCTTGTCCCAATGAGTAAGCCATAAGTGATTTCAAGATACACATCCAAAAGAGAACATGACCAAAAAGACTGAACAACATTCAAGGAATTACAAACATAATGAAAGCTTACTGAAGTCACGCCATTGATGAGAGAAACAGCTTGCACGGACTATATCACTAGGATCATCCAGGCACATAAATATCTTTACCATCACGTCATGGTCAAGCGAACCAAAAGGATCCCTATCGACTTTCGTGATCTATGAAGGTGATTGCTAATGCTTTCCTGGATTCAATGGGCCACACATAGTTTACATTGAAACAGCAATAGAGTAAATCAAACAGTAAGAAAATGCAACATAAAAAAAGCAGAAAATGACGAAAACATCTTATTACGTATGCACCCTTTTCTACCTAATTTGACAGGAAAACCGTAGAGCATGAGCAAACAGTAAGCAATCAACCAGGAATTAACCACACTCTCGAAAATAGTGAATTTTGTTCCTACAATTACGAAAACTCAACAGGCGAAACAACACTAAGACTGAAGGGATTTCGAAATTCCACACCCAAACCCCATCGAATTCGTCACGGAAACAGGATTTGGAACATGAATTTCACGTAAGAAACAAAGGAAAGTAGAAAGATGATTGATCCACTGTCCAATCTCAGAGGGAAAGAGGGCGTCGGTGCGTGGTATTAAGCTTACCTAATTCGGATTGATAGGGCAAAAGTGCAGGAACTGATAACAATGAGACACGTTTATAATAGCGGGGTTTGCCCAGGCAAGCAGCTTGATCATATATTTTGAACCTTTGTCTCAAACTGTGTACGCTTGCGGAATTGTCTCAATGTCAAGACCCTTGAGCTTCACAACTGACTCCACATGACCCTTATATGTGTGTAGCTCTCTTATCACTAAGAAGAAAGATTTCTAATGTCTTAATATGCACCTGCAAAAAAAAAAACAGAATCAGAACTCATGGATATTTATAAGCTCCGAAAATCATAAAGAAGAAGACAAAAAGAATCAAAATCGAAACCAGATCACGGGATAGAAGAGAGAAAATCAGTTTATAGCCCCTCTATTCCCTCCTCTCTATCTCTGAACATCAAAATTGATTCTTTTTAGCAATCGTATATACATAATATGCAAGTGGATGAGAAGAGTTAAAGTGCTTACTGTGGATTGAAGAAAGGCGAGAAGATCGGGGGAGACAGTGCCTTGAAAAGTCAACTCAATTCCAACTCATAGAGTTGCCTGTAAGCCTGGCGGTTTGTCTAAGTGTTGTCCAAACCAATTGAATCTAAACGCTTCCCACAGGTAAAATTAGATTCATCAATGGCAATGATTCCCCTTCCAGGAGAGGCAATTGTTTTCTACAGAACCAGTCAATTACAAAGTTGAGTTTAAAAAAAAGTTGCTAGCAAACCTAGTATACATAATTCATGGAAGCAGATCATTCCATACATGAGATTGAAAATTATAATCACACCCAAATCAAAGCTATATGCAACATATATTCGACATGGTCTTGCAACTGTAGAAGTCAAAATTTTGAGTAGCATAAACTTTGATGGTAATAGTAATGATAATGGAAATGATCAAAATTTAACCCTCTTAATAACCTCATGTTCAAACATACCATCAAAGGTTCGCTCCAGCACAACATTTAAAAAGTAGGCAAGTTTGGTAGAGTGAATTGAACCTCAGAATTTCGAGATTTGTTCGACCAGCAATCATCTACAATAACATAAAAAATAAAAACAAAAGAAGTGAAATTAGGCTAGACTTAAAGTGAATAGAGCATGAATTGGCTGACAATTAGGGTTGTAAAGGGGTTACTTATGTTAACACAGTTATCGTCCGCTCCGCCGTCGTTTCCGCCTTTCGAGGCGCCGGAGAAGACCGAGTGGACCACCGAAGAAGTTCATGTTGGTGTGGTCAGGGAAGCTGTAGGGCGGACGCCATGTGGCGGGGGTTGAGCGAAGCCGGTGGTGAGGCGGATCTAGGCCGACAGAGGGCAGAGCGAGGCGGACGTTGGCGTAGCGAGGCCGGAGGGGGCGGAGCAAGGCCGACGGGGCGGATCGAAGCCGACAGAGGGCGGAGCTGACGGGGGCAGAGTGAGGCCCGCGGAGGGCGGAGCTGACGGGGGCAGAGCGAGGAGCGAGGCCGACGGGGGCGGAGCGAGGGTGACGGGGGCGGAGCGAGGCCAGCGGAGGGCGGTTCGATGCCACCACAAGCCTCCAGTCGCCGGATTTTGACGAACTCGTCGGCGCACGCTATTGCCACCGACGGCGTTACCGAGGAAGATTGAGTCGTCGGCTCTGGCACCGGTGGAAACGTAGAGAGGAGGAGGAGGATGCTGAAATCTATTATCGAGAGAAATTGGAAGGAAGGGGCTAGAGTAAGGGCTAGAGAAATTTTTTTTCCCGGTGAAGAGTAAGGGCTAGAGAAATTGTCGGCTCTGGTTTAGGGTTTTATCTGATAAAAAAAAAAACGTACGTGGTTTTAATGGCTAGGCTAAATACCAGATTTATTATAGAGCGGTTTTAATTTTAATTTCTGTTACACAACAATTGGCAATTATTTCACGCCTCATTAACACCATGACTTCATGATAGAGGTTACAACCCAATCCAAGGATAAGCATTGAATTATTTAGCATTTCATACACCCGAAAACTATAGAACTTCGTATAAAATACTTGGCATTAACTGCGCTAAAAACTTTTCTTTATAAGTTTATAGATATAGATATTGCAATTAAATACATCATATCTATACGTAATGAGAGATTGGGGTGGGGAGGGTGGGTTTGGGGTGAAATTAAGAAGCCTAGGCTCCCGTAAAAATAAATTAGCTAAATAGGTTATTCCTCCATATAAAACCCCCCTTCTCTTTCATTTTCTCTTTCTTCCTCATTTTTTTCCTCCCATCTCTCTCTCTCTCTCTCTCTCTCTCTCTCTCTCTCTCTCTCTCTCTCTCTCTCTCTCCCAAATCTCCCTCTATCTCCTCCCCACCCTTTCTCCTTCGATTTTATTTTTTCAGATCTACACCTGTACAAGTCAGATCTAGGCTCGTGTATGCCAGATCTAGACTCGTACGCGTTAGATCTACGCTCCAACCACCTCGATGAGCCATCCCGCCGCCGCTGCCGCCCTCGCCGACGACTTCCGCCACCGCCGCCGTCGCTACCGCCGCCAGATTTGACGGATTTCAGGTATTTTTTTCTTTTTCGACTCCTTTCGGTTCCTTTTCATCCTAAATCTCCCTTTTTTTTTTGTTTCGACCCAGATCTACTCAGATCTAGATTCATATGAGTCAGATCTAGGCTCCTACGAGCCAGATCTAGCTAGATCTAAGCTCCTACGAGCCAGATCTGGGCTTGTTCGAGCCAGATCTAGGCTCGTACGAGCTAGATCTAGGGTTGGGTTTTTAGGTTTTTGGGTTTTTTGGATGACAAGTTCATTTTTGAGGGTTTGGGATGATTTTATGATTTTGGGTGATTACAAGTGGTTTTTTATGAGTTTTGAGCAATTTAAGTTTGTTCTACGGATCTGACTGATGACAAGTTTTTTTTAGGGTTTTTGGGATGATTTTATGGGGGTTTGTCATCATCCAGTCCTATAAAATCATCCAGTCCCATAAAATCTGAGTGTTTTGGTGATTATAAGTTTGTTTTTTATGTGTTTTGGTGATTATAAGTTTGTTTTTTATGTGTTTTGGTGATTATAAGTTTGTTTTACGAATCTGAGTGATGACAAGGTTGTTTTAATGTTTTTGGGATGATTTTGGGTGATGACAAGTTAGTTTTACGGATCTGACTGATGACAAGTTTTTTTAAAGGGTTTTGGAATGATTTTATGGGACTGGGTGATGACAAGTTGTTTTTAATGGGTTTTAGCGATGACAAGTTTGTTTTTTTATGTGTTTTGGTGATTATAAGTTTGTTTTACGAATCTAGGTGATGACAAGTTTGTTTTAAGGTTTTTGGGATGATTTCATGGTTCTAGGTGATGACAAGTCCGTTTTTATGGATTTTGGCGATGACAAGTTCGTTTTTAATGTGTTTTGGTGATGACAAGTTGCTTTACGGATCTGGGGGTGTTGACAGGTTTGTTTTAATGTTTTTTGGATGATTTTATGGGTTTGGATATGTTCTTGAGTGATGATAAGTTTGTTTTACGAGTTCGGGTGATGACATGTTTTATTTTGCATTGTTAAATTTGTATATATATTACTTATAATTATGGCCTATTAGCTCAAATGGTAGAGCAATCTGCTTGATGCACAATAATGTGGGTTCAAATCCCACATAGGTCAATTTCTTAACTGGTCATCACTGATGACAACGTGAATGATGTGGTTTACCTCAACTTGTCATCAGATGACAAGTTGAGTACGTAAATGGCGAGTTTTATTTAAACTAGTCATCACTGATGGCAAGTGTTTTGTACGTGGACTGATGACAAGTAACTTGTCATCTGATGGCACGTTACTTGGCATCACTAATGACAAGCCGGTCAACGCCAGTCAACGCTTGATGGTGATAAGGGGTGCTGACGTCATCAATGGCATATGATGACGTCATCTTGTAAATTAAAAAAAAAAGGTAGGGGCAAAATTGGAAAAAAGCATATGGGGGCTCATGTTTTTTCCTTGTAGCCTATTTTGCTCAATATTTTTCCCGCATGGGTTAGAAACCCATTTTCGTCATACGTAATATATCTTGATATATCTATTTTTAAAAATTGATTTTTATCTTAATTTTTTTATCCATTTGTGTAGCACAAGATAAATTATAGCCTGGTTATATACATATGTGATTACTTTGTGATCACAATAATGAATAGCCCAAAGGCCCCAAACTACTACGTCAATTCTAGGAGATATCCCTAATTGTAATTCCATCCTACTAGGTGAATTCTAATCGCAAGTTTGACAATAAGCCTATTTAAACTAATTGTACGTAATATTTATTTCCTTTTAATTGTACGTTAATTCTACTTTATGTATGGATATTTAAAATAAGTTTCTTATCCATAAATAATTTATCATCTTATCTAATTAATACAAATCTTTTTATCTAATATAATATAAAATCTTCTTAATAAAATATGATTTGTAACAATACTTTATATAGTTATTAATTAATATTTTACTTATCCCACAACAAATCTATAATAATTAATATTTTAGTCATCTAAGTTTAAATACGGGTTCAGGTTAATTCAATATATATCTCTAAATCTGAAATAGTCTAGGGCAATTTTATCATTAAGTTATCTATACCCTGTCTATCCTGGTTTTATGTAAGAATTTTTTATATAACTTTTCTATTCATAAATAAGTATGACCTTTTCTAATTACATACAATTTTTTATGTAATCTAATATCACTTCTTAATAAAATATGATCTATAACAACACTTTTAGTGAACATATTCTTAAAATAATATGATAGTTAAAATAATATTAAAAGTAAATCATATCATATAATAATAATTTTTTATATTACACTGAAAAACTAGATTATTATATAAAAAATTCTGTTTTGCAAATATAAAAACTCAAGTCAAGTTAGTTAGTTTGGCGTTTCAATCCAATCGGGCACGGGCCAATCAAGTTTAGTTTTTTTGTTGACCTACTACTTTATGTATCGGGTTTCAACTATAAAACTTTTGGTTGATTCGATGTGCTTATCGAGCTGAGTTGAATTTTCACTACGCTAATTTGAAATAGATCTATATATACGATTGTTAAGTTAGTTATTACCCTATTAACTTTTACTATTTAAGTTATACTATATATATCGTATATAAACCAATATTATCATTTTTATTTAAAAAATTTCCGGGCAAGGCCCGAGATATAACTAGTTTTTATAGTAAATTCATATACAAAGTAATTAATAAATAAATAACACCTCTGTACAAGGTACGGGTCCTCTACTAGTAGAAGCTAAAACCATAAAAGAGAAATAGTGAGCCCGTCATAAAAAAATAAAAATAAAAATCCAAAATTTAAGATTTAAGATTTACTAAATCTTTTGATTAGCAACTACCGAAAGTTGAAAAATCCATCTTAAAAAAGGTAAAAATCAACTAAATTGTTTTACGTATTTTAATACAAATAAAAAAAAGAGTAATGTGATATTCGGCAGAATTGGAGGTTACGCTCTCTTTTCCGTTTGGCTCTGGCTAGTGATCATCGCTGCCGGAGTGTTCCGCCGCCCTAATGGCTGCTGGGGGCATGGAGGTGGATCTTCCCCCTCCCTCACCCTCCCTTGGAACTGCTCAGTTCCCAACTTTGGCTGAAAGTATCAATGTGTCTCAGGGGGCTAAGGCCTCGTTCAAGGATATGGTTGCTGGTAAGCAGGGGATTCATGCATCTGATCGCTCGCTCGAGGCGGACTACGACACAGATGATGACCAGCCTCCGGCTGTGATTAATCCGAAGTGTCCACGGTTGTTGTTTACAGCCGCTGAAAGAAAGGCAATGCGCCGGCCATGGTGAAGGTCGTTGATCATCAACATGTTCGACAAAGGCCCGGGATATGCTGTGATCAAACGAGTTTTGGAGAAAAAATGGAGTCCTAGAGGGAAACTAACTCTAGTGGATATCGGAAATGCCTTTTATGTTGCCAAGTTCACTAATGATGATGATTATGACTTTGTGTTGTCGCAGGGACCATGGATGATTGGAGACAACTACTTAATGATCCAAAAGTGGCGGCCGAACTTTGATCCTTATAATGACACTAAACGCTCTCTCCTTGCTTGGGTTCGTATTCCGGGCATAAGCTTGGAGTGGTTTAATGAAGTGTTCGCGGACAGGGTCGGAAGTCTGATTGGGAACGTGGTTAAGGTGGATAAGACTACGATAGCCGCCGACAGAGGATAGTTTGTGAGGTTTGCCGTGGAACTCGATCTGTCTAAGAGCCTATTAGCCAAGTTTGAGCATCTTGGAAGGGAATGGCCAGTTTCGTACGAAGGGTTAAAGATGGTGTGCTTCAAGTGTGGCAAGGTGGGTCACATGGAAGAGGAATGTCTGCCCGATCCTCCTGCGCCAGTAGCCGATGAACAGAGCATGCCCTTGGACGTCCCTGCCCGGCCGTTTATTCCTCCAAACCTTAATCCAGTCGGTGACTTCGGGAATTGGATGCAAGTTGTTAAACCAAAGCGGAGGCCGAGAGAGACTACTGAAACAAAAAATTCCAAGGGGAAATCGGCTGTTAACCCTTCGCCCTCCTCTGTCCATGCTCCGGCTCAGAAAACCAGCACCTCGGCCCCAGTTCGTCAGAATCCTTCGCCCTCCTCTGTCCATGCTCCGGCTCAGAAAGCCAACTCCTCGGCTCCGACTCGTCAGAATCCTAAGGCCAACTCAGCCAAGCCAGGTACTCAAAAACAGAAAGCTATCGGTGAGGCGTCGGGTTCTCGCTTTTCGGTTCTCCAATCTATGGAAGAAGATCCGACGCCGGCGCCGGAGCCAATTACGCCGGTCGTCCAACTTGCACCTCAAGCGCCGAAACCCATGGTAGTTGTCAGCACAATCCCGCTAAATCAGGAGCTATTTCTCAATTCCAATGGAAAGTCTCCCGCGGTGAATCCCGAAATAAGGCAACTAAAAGATTTGGATATTGCTCCCACGACAAAAAATCGGATTTCAAACAAGCGTAAAGATAGAAGGTCAAAAGCGGTTTACTTGCCCAAGAATTCACAAGTCAAGATATCCCACAGTGCTGATATGGATAATATCAACTTAAGTTTGGAAAATTCCATAACAAAAATTCACAATCAAATTTCGGTGATGAATGGTGGGGTCCCATTGACAACTAAAGAAGCCAATTTTAAAGCCCAAAATATTCCGCAGAATCAGCAACTCCAACTTGAGTCTAGTAGCGCGCCGCTCTTGCCGTCTAACCCTGCTCAACAAACAGATATTGTCGTCGTCAGTGATGGCGGGTCGATTCCAAGTAACCACACCGGCGGTCGTGACGGAATTGGTTTTGAGCAGTCAAAGCATCTTGGTCTCGAACCTCCGGACCGGGCCGTTCCAGCCGGCGTTACCCAAGCTTGCAACAACAATGATAGCGGAATTCCTCCCCCTGCTAACGGAGACCAATCCGCTACTATGCAGGATATCCATGCCACGCCAGCAAGCTGATGCGTTTGCTCGTTTTAACGAAGCAAGACAAGAAATTCGGGATTTGCTCTCGTATTCTGATTAAGTTTCTTTCCGAAACCTCATATACAATAGTTTACCTATGAATAACATCAGCATGTTAATTTGGAACGTCCGTGGCGCGGGTAACAGCCGTTTCCTCAATAGTGAACGTGAACTACTCCGGTTGCATTCGCCTAGTGTCCTTGCTTTGGTCAAGCCTCGTATTAGCGGGCAGCGGGCAGACGAGGTTTGCAGGCGAATGGGGTATGATGGTATGATGAGGATTGATGCGGATGGTTTCTCGGGTGGAATTTGGCTTTTCTGGAAGACGTCGGACTTTCTTGTTGTGCCAATCTCGCTTCATAGGCAGCATATCACTGTGGAAATTCGTCGTCGTGGCGAGGACCCTTGGATTTTGTCGGCGATCTACGCTGCTCCTAACCCGGCGAGACGTCGGGATCTCTGGGACCACCTCAAAAGGTTTGCTAGTTTCAATAACCGTCCTTGGCTGCTTGCGGGTGATTTCAACGCCACCTTTGGCTCCCACGAGAGGACTGGAACTTCTGAAAGCTCAGCTCATGAATCCGATGCATTCAGTGATTGGGTTGATGAATTAGGGCTGATCGATCTTGGCTTTGTAGGGCAGCGTTTCACTTGGATGAGTGGTAGAGATCAGGATTCCCATCATGCAGCTAGACTTGACCGCGCCTTTAGCAACGATCTCTGGCGGGTGAACTTTCATAATGCTATTGTCAAACATTTGGTGGCGCCCTATTCTGATCATTACCCAATTCTGGTTTGCACTAATCCTCAGTTGATGCCAGTGATGGGAGGTCGAGCCTTCAGGTTTCAACAGGCATGGTTAGTCCATGAAAACTTCAAGGCCTTCGTTAATGAGCGGTGGAACAGAGACAACGACCTGCCTTCGGCTTTGAGCCATATGGCCTCGGAGCTCTCTCGTTGGAATCGGTCTGTCTTTGGCCACATCTTCTCTCGTAAATGCAAACTGTGGGCCAGACTTGAAGGCGTGGCTAGAGCTTTGGACCATAGTTTCTCTAGAAGACTGTCCGAGTTGGAAAAAGATCTCAAGCTGGAATTGGAAGAAGTTCTTGAGCAAGAGCAGCTCTTTTGGTTCCAAAAATGCAGGGCTAATTTTCTTATTGACGGTGATCGCAATACTCGGTTCTACTATTTATCTACTATTGTTCGTCGTAACTCTAACAAGATTTATTCTTTGCAATCTGACGCAGGGGTTTGGATTGAGGATCCGGCTCAGATTCAGAACTTGGTGCTGAATTTTTTCAAGGGATTATTCACCAGGGAGGCCTCGGCTGATGTTTCTATCTGGCCTACTATTCAACACTCGTTTCCACCTCTGTCGGACTCAGACTTGGAGTCGCTATCGGCGGGCTTCTCGGGGGCTAATGTGTTCCATGCTCTTCAATCCATGAACCCTCATAAAGCTCCCGGCCCGGATGGATACCCTGTTGGATTCTTCCAACAAAATTGGGCGGTGGTTGGCCATTAAACCACAAAGACAGTTCTTGGAGTCCTAAATGAGGGAGTGTTACCTCCTAACTTTTGTGATGCCCTTATTCATCTTATTGTGAAAGTTGACGTGCCTTCGTCTCCTTCCCATTTCAGGCCTATCTCATTGTTGAATGTCGTGTTCAAAATTGCGACGAAGGCAATGGTGCATAGAATAAAGCCTGTTTTGACGAAGCTCGTCTCGCCGGTTCAATCCAGTTTTATTCTCGGTCGACAAATTGTTGACAATGTTGTGGTGGTCCAGGAGGCTTTTCATACAATTTCGTCCCGTAGCTGGCCAAACCGAGTGATGATGCTTAAAATTGACCTTGCTAAGGCTTACGACAGGGTCCGGTGGGACTTTCTCAAGGACACTCTCTTATTGGCTCACCTCCCTGAGAAACTTGTCTCAATCATCATGAAATGCCAGACGGAGGGTTCGCTCGAGCTCCTTTGGAACGGCAGGAAAGCGGGTCGTTTCCATGCGTCTCGGGGAGTCCGGCAAGGCGATCCGCTGTCGCCGTACCTTTTCGTTCTTTGCATGGAGCGCCTGTCCCATATCATTCAAGATGCGGTTGCTGGGGGTCATTGGAAACCGATGATATTGGGAGGCGTCCCTCTATCACACTTATTCTTTGCGGATGACCTCATCCTGTTTGCGGAAGCCACTGTCGATCAAGCCTATATTATCAAGGAGTGTCTGGGGCTCTTTTGCTCAATGTCCGGCGAGAAGGTCAATTATGACAAAAGTGCTCTGGTTTTCTCAAGGAAAGTCAGGTCGGATTCAAGGTCTGTAATTAGCTCGGTTTTCTCTATTCCTGAGGTGGAGGACTTTGGCAAATACCTTGGTGTGCCGACCTTTTGTGGGAAAGTGTCCAATGCCAAATACACTTACATTCTCGACAAGGTCTCGGCTCGTCTCAGTGGCTGGAAAGCCAACTCTCTATCAATGGCCGGCCGAACCACTCTTGCAAACTCAATACTCACTAGCCTCCCCATCTACACCATGCAATCAACGTTGGTTCCTCGGGAGATTTGTGATAAGATTGACAGCCAGGTTGCAAGCTTTATCTGGGGATCCACTGTGACTAAGAAACGGATGCACCTCCTAGCTAAAGAAAAAATCGCCAGGCCAAAGTTGGAAGGTGGGCTAGGTGTTCGAAGTATGCGTCACTCTAATTCGGCTTTACTGGCTAAATTGGGATGGCGTCTCACTCAGGACAAGGAGTCCCTCTGGAGTAAGGTTGTGTGATGGGTTCCGGATCGGAGGGTCTCAAAATTTAAATTTATAAACCGAACCCCAATTGTAGTAAAAGAGGTAGGGTGTCGAACACACGGGAGTTCGTGCGTTGAGAGTACCAAAAAGACTAAAAAGAGGTAAAAGAAAGGCAAAAACAAGGAAAATCAAAGGAATCACCTCGGACCGACACTGGTCACTTCGGTCCGAGGGTGGATCGAGGAGATTTTGGCCAGGACCGACACACACAACGTCGGGCCCAATGTACTGGGTAACTCGATTAGGCAAATTTGGTAGATCGGTCTTGGGTTTTTGGGTTCCTTCCCTATCTAGACTTGGGTGATTCCACCCCAATTCAGTCAATAAGTGTTGATCCTTATGAGATCGAGGTTGTTACCTTCGATCCCTCCACTCTACACTTCGACCTTAGGGAGTTTTCACCTCCTTCGATGCTAGGTCTAGTGATGGGCTCGAGATTGCTTTCGCTTACTCTTACCAACCACAAGCCCTAGATCCCTTGTTCTCACAAGAGAATTGAAGCTCAATGTAGAGAGGATTCATAGATCAAGCACTCAAGGCTATGGAATTGGGGGTTCACACCCAATCCTAGCTAGGGGATTCCCCCATAGCCCAAGACTATGGAATCTACTCCATCAAGTAAGAGTAAAAAGCAATCAAGTGGCAAAGCAAGCAAATCTCAATCATCAATCTCAAATCAAAGCTAAATTGCATTCAAATCAAAGGGGTTCACAATATCCAAGTCTCAAATCCACTAAACCAAAGCAAAACAAATTCAAACTCACTAATCTCCTCCTAGCTCCACCGATTTCCTCTTCTCTTATCCTCTTCCTCTCTTCTCCTTGCTCTCCAAGTCTTTCTTGAGCCTTTTAGAATGATTAGGTGCGGGATTGTTGTTAGAACCTCTCTAATCTCCTCTAATTACCCTCCCTCTTGGATTGGGGACCAAAGAATTCCAAAATTAGAAGAAGAGCAAAAGTGGAAGATCACAATAATGTGCCTTGGAGCCCAATCCTCTCCTTTGCCGACTTGGATCGATACGGGGGACACCTCGGGCCCGACGTTGCCAACGTCGGTCCGAGCCTCTGAAATGCCTAACTCGGGCCCGACTTGGTGGGACATCGGTCCTGGGCCTCGATCCTCTTCTTTTCTTGGTCTTCCTTTGGCTCCTCTTCGATCTTTGCATAGCTCTTCCGCTCCTTTGCTTCTTAGCTTGGCTCTCCTTAGAAACTCCTCCAAAACGTCCTCAAACGTGCCATTTTACCTACAAAACACAACAAACTCGCATAGTCTCCGAATCTCATAGAAAACCGGGAACTAAGCTAAAAATGGACAAAACTAACAAAGAAAGGAACAAAAGACACATATTTATAAGGGAAATTAACCACTAAAACACCACTAAAATGAAAGACATCAGAATACCCCATACTTAAACTTGCTTGTCCTCAAGCAAGAACAATGTAAGCAAGACCGAAGCGCAATCTTCAAGTAAAGCCTCTTATCAAAAACACAAGTAAGCACAAATGATTTTTTATACAAGCAAGATTACATCATCACACATGATCAAGTGTTCAAGGAATAAAGTCAATGCAACAAAGCCTCACTTTAGGGACATGAAAATGTGTATCACTCATCATGTGTTTAGGCTTAGCAATGAACACTCAAACTCAACAAACATGCAAGTAAAGGCTTTATCATTGAAGCTAATATCACCAATTCCTCCACCTAGAGATGCCTATTACAATGCACACAAAGAATATGAACTTGGCTCAATGGAGGTCCTCAAAGAGGTTCCATTCGGCCGGGTTGTAATGGGGCTTTTGGTATTTCTCAAGGTTGGAATCACTTTGGTCTTGTGGTGCTTACAATGGGGATTGAACTTTCTAGTCTCTCACCAACTCACCAAATTCTTCCACTTTCAATTTTCACTCATCCCAAAAGACTTTGATTTTGCTCTATCTTTTCAACTTTCAACCCACTTTTCACTAAACATTCCACTTCATCTTTACACTACACTTTTTGTTGGATTTTTCACACTTTTTCCACTAGGATCGACTTGCACTAACTCGGGCCCGATGTGCACTTTAACTCGGTCGGAACCCATTTTTTTCACTTAAGCACTTTGCTTTCAATCCACTACTTATTCCAACTTTTTCTTTTTTTCTTCACAACAAAGATGCACTACCCTCTTGGTTTATAACTCCATTTTTGCCCTTTACCAAAGAGAATCTCAACTCTCCAAATATACTCCAAAACCTCTCACTAAAGTCCAATCCCATAAGGGTCAAGTCATATAGGCTAGGAATCATATTTTTGAGGAGTTTCAAACAAAGGTCTAAGGCTAAAACGGGGCTACAAACAACGGTTTATCTTCAAGGTAGGATATGGAAGATTTTGTGACTACATGAAATAAAGTTCAAATCAATGTGACAAAGCATAGAACAAGTATCATATTGGTCTTGGAAAATAGATAAACACCTCAATAGCAAGTTTTACTAAGCATGCATGAGCTAATCACACAAGAAAATGAGGGATATGCAATATGAACAATCATCCCTAAAATGGCCAAAAATCATCTCACAAGGTTCACTCTAGCTTAGTTGCATCAAAACTCATCCAAGAACTCATGTGCTCAATAAAAACATGCATGATATCATATCACATCAAAAACAACATCCATTTAGAGGTTAAACTATCCAAAAATATGCAAAGGACTTTACATGCTCACATCATCATTAGCTCTCTTTAGACATCTAAGATGGGAATTCCTAGTCCAAAACAAAATCTTTTTGTTCTTTTCAACACAGTTTTTCAAATTTTAATGAATTTTTCGAAATTTTTTCTCAAAAACAAACAAACTCGTCCATTCAAACCATCAAACTCAATCATCATTCATGCATCACATCATGCCACTATCCCAAAAGAAAACATCCCTTAACAACACAAGAAACCTAAACATGGAACTATGAGCTACTAACCCACCCCATACTTAGAATTTTGATATCCTCATCAAAACAAAGAAATCAAAACTCAAAAGTAAAAGAGAAGAGTCTCACAATTCCTTATTCTTGAATGGCATGTTGAGGCTTAGTTTGGAGGGTGTCCTCGGCGGCGGCCCCTTTGGAGCCGTGCGTACCTCTCTCTCTCTCTCTCGTACACATGGGCATGGAAAGGATCTTGACTTGACGGTTGAATTTGTGGTGCGGGGCGCGTCCATTGGTCATCACGGGAAGAGAAGTTCCCGGTCATCCATTCGTTGAAGCTCTCTTGAACGCTCCATCTTTGGTCCTCGACCGCTCTCAAGTCATCCACTTTACGCCTCGTGTAAGCAATGTTGCAGTTTACCTCTTCAAATTGGGCTTGGAAGTCTTCTTGGTGGTGGGAAAGTTGTTGTTGTTGGAAGTTGAGGTGTTGTTGTTGAAGGTTGATTTGATGCGCCTTTCCTCATCTCACTTCTTCCGGCTACAAATCTCCAAAGATAGTCCACCTTCTCGTTGTCCACAAAAGCCTCATCTCTCGGAAAAGGGAACCCAAGGTAATGTGCCAAGTTCCGGAGAGAGAGCTCTTGCAACTCGTTGCCCATTTGGAAGGAGATCATGCCCTCACTCTCGACTCCTTCATACGTGCACTTGAATGACGCCATAAACTCGGACGTTAAGGCGGGATAATGAGTGTTGTTCCACCTTAGCATCACGTTGAGACCGATGTGAGAATAGCACCGAGTAAGAGCCTCATCCATGTTCATCTTTCTAATAGACTCCCAATCCAACCACCGAGTGTGGTGAGATAGACCCATGAGTCGCTCATACTCCCTAGCTACATCATCATCCTCAAAGCGCACATCATCCATCCTTTGCACCCTCTTTGACGACTTCTTGGACTTCCTTGTTGATTTCTCCATTCTTGAAGAAGATGCTCGGGTAGTCATGGTTCCTACACACAATCAAAGCAAAGAACTACAAGATAAGATCTATACAAACACAACAAAGTCACATGCCTTCACAACAAACAACTCTTCACACAAGGAGATGACCCCATACTTGCTCTTAAGACACTCAATCTACAAAATCCAACATGCATGAACCAAGAATCACATAACAATGGTCAAGCTACAAGATATATCATGATAAACAAGTCTTAACCAACATTAAAGCTCATGAATCCTAAAGCTCACACAAGAGATAGCCAAATAGCATAGGACCGACCAACACAAGACGTCGGGCCCGAGGTTCTCAACCTCGGTCCGAGTCTTGGACCGACTTGCAACAACGGTCCCGAGATTCTAGGCATCTCGGTCCGAACCTAAAATCGACTTCTCTACCTATTTCACCCAAAAATCACTCTATCATGCTCCTAGAATTCAAAATCAACCATTTCTCATCATCAATCGAAGTTCCAAGTAGGTTCTAACATGCATGATCAACAATTAAGCACAAATTCCACTATGCATGCAAAATCACCATGGATGCTCAAGGTCTAAGCTCACTCAATCATGGCAAATCTCAAATTTAGCAATGAAAGCATGAAATTCACAAGGAATCAAGTACAGATTGAGATTCACATACCAAATTTTGAAGAAACAAAGACTTCTAGCAATCAACTTCTTAGAACTCAAATTCTCCTCTAGATCTAGAAGATGGATGAAGAACTTTGGGATTTGTTGGGATTTTTGGCTTTTGGATCGATGTTTGGGGATGCTAGGGGTTGGATCGAGATTTGTGGTGAAGATTGCTTGGGGTTCGAGAATGGTGGAGGTGATGGATCGATTTGGGGGTTTTGAAGGGAGCTTGGTATTTTGGGAAGGTGGTTATGAGGGTGATGGGTGGTAGGTATGGGAAAGAAGGCTTAAATTGGGTAGAAGACAAAGTTAGGTCAGAAGGGCATAATAGGCATTTCCACAAAATCAAGACCAAAGTTGACCGTCCAAACTGGACCGACGTCTCAACCTCGGGCCCGACGTACTGGGTGTAACACCCCAATTTCACAAGCATAAGGGTATTACCGCCAATGACCTCGGATTCCACGGTCCGAAGCCGTTTAAGGCTTGAGTATCGTAACACGAGAATAACAAAACCAAATCTTATTTTTTTTTATAACAAAGTTGGAATCGGTTACAAAGGCTCTTACATCCTCCTGTTTGATAATACAAAAGTAAAGAGTTGCAGCGGAAAAGATAAGTCTCGAAGAGAGACGAAAGCATGTGGGAACCATAAAGTATGGTCAAAGCAAAAGACGTTTTAAAGACTTCTTCCTTCCTTTCTTCCGTCATGTCTTCCTTCCTTCCTTCAGATCCTGATGACTCCGGCTTCCTTCTGAACAGCCTTCCCTTTCCTATCTGATATCCCCATAAAGGCAAGGAATACCAGCCAACGATGTTGGGAAAGAAAGAAGGGATGTTAGTCTAACGCGAGACTAAACAAGTGGTAGAATAAAGTTCGGTTCTCAGAAAGGTTTAGACATGAGGGCATCATAGACCAACGGAAAACCGACTGATGCCCAACAGTCAAGGGCTCTTTATAGTGGAACGCATAAGGCTCTTTAAGCGAGAGGTTTATGTGTTTGGCACGGTGTACGAAGGGTAACGAGAGAAGATAAAACTTCCTCGAGAATAGGACGTTATTAGGAGATAACGCCTAAGAAAGAAATGTGTTTATAGATTTGTTGGGAACTTTAATCATTCAAGAGTTTGAAAAGCATCCAGCATAAATCAAATCGTATCAACCTCATCACAACTCGAAGATGCCGACAGGGAGGTGGCCACAAGGACGCTTAAACACCTGAACCCATCTTGCCATTTTATAGGCGTTTTAACAGCTCGAGTCATGCATTCAGATTGGATAGGCGATTGTCAATAATGTGGACCCGAAGTGATTTTCCAAGTTGTACTAATCACCCCGCGTTCATTGATTACTATGCACGAAGCACTAATCTTTCATTAGTTATAAATCAATGCACTTCACTTAGTGACTTTTAGAGATAGGCAAGCCCTAATGAGGGACGAACCAAAGTGAGGAACCTAATCCTCAACACTTTACAAGAGTGTTCACCTCTCTATTTGGAGAGAGGTAGAGTCATGACCCAGTATCAGGAGCCGATAACGAAATATACCTCCTAATACGTTATAAAGAGACAGCGGATCACTAAACCGGCAGTCCCTAACTTAAGCTAATCCAGAGCAAAGTCTCGAAAAGAGACTTGAAACAATCAAAGGCCACACATCATCGGAGTCCTAAGTCCAAGTCTAATATTCGATAATAATCATGATAAACAATAACAATGGTCATTATTTCTAAGCATAATAATCCTAATCAAATTATTAGCAAACAAGTTTGTTCCCAATGATTATTTTGATAACGGAAAGCAATTTCACGATTATCGAGTAAGGAAACGAAGAACCATCCACTTGCCTTAAGACGTTCTTAAAAACGTTAATCGAGGCGTGAAGTCGAGGCTAGCAAGGCCCTAGACAAGGCCTAAGACAAGGCAAAACACAAGGCACGAGCGAGGAACGGCCCGGGCAACGGCTTAGGACGACGCTCAAGATATGCACTGGCGGCGGTCGCTGCCTGCTTGGCGGCAGGCGCTGCCCCTGGCGGCGGTCGCTGCCCCTGTTGGCGGCGGTCGCTGCCTCCTGCAGTGACGACGGCGCGACTTTGCAAGCTTCCTCCGATCGATTCCGGCCACCTTTCGACGAGCTTTTGCCAACAGTAGCAAGAAGAACACTTCTACTTTGTAATGGAAGAGGTTTCAGAGGGAGAGAGGAGAGATTTGTGTGTGTTCTTCCTTCACCAACACACCCCTATTTATAGTGTTCAACCTCCATAACAATCCAAAAGAGAGAGTGGACTTCTAGCCTAACAAGCCAAAAGGGGTTGACAATCCATAGTTGACATTGCCAAAAAGGTGTTAGGATTGATCTCCAAGCAATACCATAACAACCATCCAAAACCACGGCGCCCACAATATAAGTGTTCGTCGAGCCACTTGCGTCTGCAGCAAAGCGGCGGTCGCTGCCATTTTGGCGGCGGTCGCTGCCTTTTGGGGACTGGGCAACGTCTCAGTAAAATGGGCATAACTTTTTGGATACTTATTGGAATTGCCTCAAATTTTGAGGGATGCAATTAGACTCCTTTATCTACCATTAGGTTTTGGAATTACTCAATTCCGAGCTCTAATGAAGGTTGTATGAATTTTTGAAGTTAAGGTGTCCGTTTAGCATTATCCAACGCTATTCGGTTAATCGGGTGACCATTGCCCTTTCTCTTGTCGTTCCAAAGACAAAATTGAGTCATAAAACTAAGGAGAATTTCATGATCCATTTTATAAAATTTGCGGATATTACACTGGGTACCTTGGTCCAACTCGGTTTGGCTTCCTAAAAATCCCTTTGCTTGGCAAATCTATACCCACAAGTCCTTTTATTATTTTCACCAATACCACACACAATCATGAAGCTCACACAACACACAATTCCACAAAATATATACTAAGGGGAGATTAGAAAGAATCTAAGCTAAGGCAAAGAAAAACAAACTAGAAACTACGAAAATGAACCTACTAAACTCGGGTTGCCTCCCGAGGAGCGCTTCTTTTAAGTCCCTAGCTTGACTTCTAACCTCTACCCTTCACGGAGGGTGAAAAATGGTGAATTAATCATCCTTGTCGTGTCCGTCTCCATGCCCCTCATAGCCATAATACCACCATTTGTGATTGATGAAAGTGTGGTCTCCAAATTCTCCTTTGTCCTCCAAAGTGTAAGTTTGCATTTCTTGCTCCTTCTCTTCTCGATCTTCATTACCTACACCACAAAAGTCTAGAGAATTTCTAGGGGACTCCATGACATTATAACTCAAGTCTTCTTGCAAATCACTCAAACAAAGGTAACCATCCTCTAGATCCTCTTTCAAGTCACTTAAACAAATATAAGAGTCTCCCACATCAAAAGGATATAGAGAAGGATACTCTTTATGGCTTCTCGGGCTATCTCCATCTCTTGACTCCTCATGGTGCTCAATTGGATTTAGCAACTCTCTTTCTTGCTCTTGAACATTGATCATGTCATGATTTCTCAAAGGTGTTTCTTCCTCTCTTGTGAGTTCCAACTCCTCTCTCTTACGCTTGGCACTTTCTTCCAATTTCAAAATCGCTAAAGCATCCGGTTCATTAAGAGCCTTG